>CACVCL010027411.1:112500-159526 GCA_902729485.2 Mus minutoides | reverse complement strand
GCCCCCCACACATAAAGATAAATATTTTAAAAAACATAATATGTAAGTCAGGGATCAGGAGAAACTATATTTGAATTTATTGCTTTAAAAAAGGGACAGGAATTTATTGATGGTGCCAGAAAATGGGCAAAGGAATAACTCTGGTTACTGCCGGGAACAGGTGAGCAGTCTCAAAAGAGAGGAATACTGAGGAACAAAAATCTAAGAAGGTCAGCATTACGTGTATGAACTCTTCAGGACAGTGGTATTAATAGGATGGTAGGGGAAAGGACAAAAACCATGCAAGGATGTGTAAGTTGTGTTCATAATTTTGATCCAAAAATTATATGTTTGCATTCCAAATGATGATAGAATATGACTAAAGGAAAGGTCTTAGGCATCCATTCAGATGTGGGAAGCAGGTCAGTATTACAGAAAGAATATTGTTCTGGTGAATAAGAATTTCAGGTCCTTGAAGAAGTTAACTTTTGGATGTGTCTCCTCATGTAAAATGGATAGGTTTGGACTAGTCGAGAAATAAGATTGCCTTCAGCCCTGTCATTCTATACAAGTCTCACAATTCAAAGCCAAAATGTCAGTTACAGACCACTTGTCTTCTTGGCAACCTTTTCTCAGATTTAGAACTAAACATTCCTTCTGCACTGTCATGGGGCGACTGTTTAATCCACATAATGGTAATAGGGCAGAAGCTTGATTGTCCCAAAGAGGGCTTGGAAGTTTTTAAGAGAGCAAGTAGTGATAATTTGATGTAAGGTAAATGTAATCAGTATTTGGGGGTTGGGTGGGGGCAGAAAGGTATGCAGTGAGGAGATGACGGGAAGTTTAGCTCGCCAGGAACATAAACTTGAAGGCAGCCAGTATCAGTCAAAAGAAGCTTAGGGAAGGGAAGGGCTTATTAGCAAGACTAGTAGTCTTCAGTAGCTTCACAGCTTTAGTCTTTTTTTTTTTTTTTTTTTTTTTTTTTTTTTTTTTTTTTGGGACAGGTCGACTGTCAGGCGCACTAGGTTCCTCTGCCCGCAGGGGCCTCAGGAAAGCTGGCTTCTCTATCACTGACTCCAGGTCGGGCTGTATCCTTCTTTGCCTCGGCTTAGTGGAAGGGCCAAATTAACTGGGAAGGTTATGGGCATCTTCCTCCAGCTCTTCCCTGCGATCTTTCCAGGAAAACTTAGGCAGCAGCAGGCAGAGGGAATCAAACTTCCCGCGGGCAGTGTTGAGGCGGGTCCTTAAGAGGAAAGGACCGGAAGTCATGGTTGCCATAGCCACCGATGTGTCCTCCCTCTTCCTCGTCTTATCCTCCTCCGGATCCTCCCGCTGTTTTCAAGCGGCCTGAAAAAAAAAAAAATTCCAGAACGAGGAAGTGCTGACGCACGGGGCCCCACAGATATTCCCCGAGGCTAGCCGCCCGGACAGCCCACAGATGTAGGGCGAGGACCAGACCGGAAATGGTGGTTTCTATGGTAACCCCTGAGTGGGTTGCCTGGGAGATGACCCCTTTTGGTCTCTTTGAATCTTAGCTGTAGGATTACCTCGAAGGAGGATTGAACATCCTGGACTGTCTCCTGCCATGATTCCCGGAAAATACCGCTCCGTTTCTGGCCGAGCTGCAAATAACGTGAGTTGGGCCTTCCTGATTTTTCTTCCTTTCCAGTAGCAGTCTTGTCCTCTCTGACTGGCGTCTTTGTCCTAGGTGATGGGCTGCATTACTGGGACCGGGGCTACTCAAGCTATTGTCTCATTGAGGCTAGGGTTTCCTGGGCTAGTCCAAAGCACTCTGAGAGTTTTTGAATATTGTATGATGGGTGTTTAAAATCTTGCCCAGGGCCCGAGCTCCCCAGAAGGTGGAGCTGGTTTGCTAGGCAAACACTGGGATTCCTTTAGTTATCCCCCACCCACTTTCTTTCTTTTTTTCTATTGAGAAAGGAACCTGTTCTTAGACACTCCCACCTCCTTTATTCAAGCACTGACATCCTGACTGGCAAGAGAAATGTCGGGGCTCCAAAGCCTGAGGTACAAGGTGGGTGAAATCCGTGCCTCCGACATTTTGAAAAATAAATCAACGAAAGCATTTGATTCTTGGACTTGATTTTACTTGGTTCTTAGACTTCAGAAAATGTCCATTTACCAGAAAAAGCAAAGAAAGGTGGAATATTTGACTGTGTTCCAATTTTTATAATGTCTTTATACTATGCTGTGTGTGCATTAAGAATACATTTTATAATTTAACTTTTACATTTCAGGTGAACTGTGGACTTCATCTGGTTATTCAAACGTCGTCACTTTCTGACAAAAACAAAGTAAGATTTTAGCAGATTTGTATTTAACTTGAAAATAAATGGTCAGATGTTCTACACAAATAGTTGCATGTTTTATATATAGATTCTGACCTGGGGGCTGAGTGTATTTATTTTGGTCTTCAATGTAAAGCTGACTTTATTTTCTGTCTACTTTCATAAAGCCAAATCATCCCTCTTGTATCAATTTAGGTCATTCCATTACAAGAGCCTCTCCCCTTACATGTAAACATTTCTGGTGAAGGTATTTCTTAAAAGTGGTTGTATGGCATAATTAAGAAATGGTTTTATTTCTTAGACACAGGTAAAATGATGGTGTCATTCTAATGGTGGCATCTCTGGAAGGATAAAATGGGACATTTTAGGAGGATTTCACTTTGTGATTCATTTTAAATCAGAAGAAAAACTAGCTTAGCAGAGGAAATGTTGTTACAGTGTTTTAATAACGTATTGAGTGTTAGATTCTTATTTATTTATTTATTTATTTATTTATTTATTTATTTATTTATTTATTTATGTGTGGGTGTATATGTGTGTGTATCTGTCTCTGTGTCTCTGTGGAGGCCAGAGGAAGGTGTCAGATGCCCTGGAGGTGGTGTTAGAGGCAGTTGTGACACCTGTCATGGGTACTAGGAATCCAACTCAGGTCCTATGGAAGAGCAGCAGTGGTCCTAACCACGGAACCCTCTTTCTACACCCAGACCATTTACTTATAATATCTTGGTAATTTCCAAAGTCTCTGGCTTTTCCTTTGGTTTTTGAGATACATTTTTTCCCTTTCTTTCCTGCCTCACCTCAGCACTCACATTGCCCACTCCCCTCCCTGTGCTATCCTTGCACAGTATACTTCTCCCTTTAGATAACGTGTATCTTCTCAACTGTCACAGTTCAGTTGTTCCCTAAAACATTGTGAAGTGGACATCACTGGAAGGACTCTGTAGTATAAAGGCCAGAGTTGACAGGCAGCAGCAGGAAGAGACTGATCGGAGGGCATTAGGAGGTTTGAATGGAAGGGGCCACTAAGTAAGAGGCTGCAGCTGATTGGTTACATTTGGATGTGAAAATAGCCAACACTTCCTTGTGTGACTTCCTTGTGTGACTCCCCTGACCTCGTCATTTGATCGTCTCCAATAACAGCTGAATTAATGGAAAAAATGTATTTATTAGAATACAGGCATAGTGGGCTGTATGTAAAACTTTCCTACCTGCCTTGGCCAGGTGGGCGTTTTCTACCATTATGTGCTGTGTTTTCAACATCCTTTTTATACCATCCTCTCATGCGTAGACATTTGTTCACGCTGATTAGTGCAAATGCTGCTGTGATAGGGTGGGTGATTGGGAAGCCGCGGAAGTCTTTGAAGATGGAATTTTAAGGTTCTAATAGATAATTTTAGGAGGTGATTCTGGTTTGCGCCTTTCAGTTCTGTCATGAAAAAAATATTAAAAAGAGTTAAAATTCTTAAATATGCAATTTTATTATGTTACAATTTGACATGTGAAGGATTTTTAAAAAGTCAAGAGCTCCACTTAGCTTTTATTGTTTGCATTTCTTTTTTATTGAGCAAATAGCTCTTTCAGTCATTGCATTTGTGGCAATTATATTTGTGGAGAGTTTGGAAGTATTTTAATCTGATCTTGTGTAACTGACTTTAATTGTAAGTTTGGAAAAATTACACCTCCCATGCAAATTCCAATATAGCCCATTTTAAAGTTTACCTCAGGGGCATTAAGTCCATTCACAGTGTTGCGAGAGCATCTCCTCTGTTTAGATCTAGGACAGTTCATCAGTCCACATACACTCTCATCTTCTTTAAGCAGTTGCTCCCAGTTCCTCACTCATCTTAAGCTCTTGGAAACTGCAAATACACTTTCTGTTTATGAATTTTTCAAATGTGGGTAGTTCATATGAATGGAATCATATAATGTGTGGCCCTTCTGGGGCCATCCTTTTTTAAAAAGCACATTTTATCTGTTATCTTATAATAAAGTTTATCTCTGACTGTCAATTTCTTCCTATCAATATATATTCTTAAATCCTGTTTTTTAGGTTGAATTCAAGCTTAACAGAGAAACGCCATCATTTCCTGGTAGACTGTTACAGCATGATCTGGAGAGGAACTACTCCAGTAGGCAAGGTACTGTCAGTAACAGAGCGGAGTCATTCTCTTTGAACAGTATCATTTAATATTGTTGAATGACTAGAACCCAGGGAACCTGGATTACAAAAGGAAATAATTCAATTGGTTACAAACTT
Organism: Mus minutoides; assembly: GCA_902729485.2. NCBI lineage: Eukaryota > Metazoa > Chordata > Mammalia > Rodentia > Muridae > Mus > Mus minutoides. Next base: position 154,981 of record CACVCL010027411.1, on the reverse strand, counting down.
GGTTTGTAATTGTTTAAATCAAAATTGGCAATATAGATCTATACACATAGACAGACAGATAGACAGACAGACAGACACACACACACACCATAGTGGATTGCTTTCAATGCATAAACAAACAAACAAATAAACAAAACATCTCCCCCTATTTTAGTTTGAAAGTAGGTGGAGAGGAATGTTCTGATCATATATTAGAGATAAAAATAATGGCCAATTAGTAAGCTAGAGGCTATTGGAAGACAAATATTTTGAAAATAAGAAATCAGTGGAAAGTTGGGAGTAGAAAGAAACTGTCACCTTCCCATACTGTCACATGGTCACAGAGACACAGGCATTTCGTCATCAGAAGCCTTAATCCTGATGTGACTCACCTGGGAGTTTGTTAAAAACTCGGATTCTTAGTGTGTCCTTCTCTTCCCCATTGTGATTTTGTAGGTTTGGGTGGTATTTGTAGATGTGCGTTCACAGTGCCTCAGTTGATTCTGACAGGTGCGGTGGGGATGTAGCGTGTGGACTGCCCGTGGGCAGATGCTAGGTAATATGATTTGGTTGTACTTCTGAAAGATGTTTCTAAAATCAAAATGAAGTCTCCTTCAGAACATTTGACTCCTATTGAACTCGTTACTTGTGTGTGCCAATGCGGATCAGTTCCAGGTCCTTGGATATAGCATCGCCTTCTCCTCCTCCTTCTAGGAGCACCTGATTCCCTCCTCCACCACCCTCACCCCCATCTCCCACGTGCTTTCTGGCCCCCTAGATTTGCTTGCTGTGTCTAGATGTCTATACAAGAAGACTGGTCAACAGAGGCCCCTCGATTGTCCATTTTATTACTGTTAGAACCAAAGACAGTACTGACTAGTCTGAATATTGATTAGTATGTGGGTTTGGTTTGGTTTGGTTTGGTTTGGTTTGGTTTGGTTTGGTTTGGTTTGGTTTGGTTTTGGAGAATCTCTGGACCTTCCTCTTGGACCCATATAACCTTCCCCATCTTTTCTCTTTCCTACATCCTCCACCCAAGACTGTCAATTCCTGGAATTGACAGCTGCATAACTCTAGTCCTGTGGTGCAGGGAATATCTGTCTCTCTCTTTCATTTGGTTCTGAGTGCATTTCTAGAGTGTGCACTGTGCTGTCTCCATTGTTCTCATCAGGGAGCTGGGATTTCAGCTTTCAAATTCTCAGCTAGAGGTTAGTTTGTCTTCATTGTGAATTACTTTTATACTTTTACATACTAGAATCTTAATTTCCCCCTCAGCTATGAGTGAAACTTACTCTCTCACAGTTTTTCTAGGGTTAGAGTAAGGGATTGGTGTTAATTTATATTTGTATGATAAGTTATACAGCATTAGTAGATATTTGCTGATAAGGAAAAGTGTGGATATATTGATTTAGTGAACCTTCAAGGCAGAGTTTTATATATAAAAGCCATGTATATATAAAATACAACATACAAAATAAATTTCGGCAGAAAAAAATTGAATTGGCTTTTATTTAAAAGATTCCATTCAAAATTATTCTGTGTGACAAGCCACTCTTTTGATATGTCTTAAATGTGGATTTGATCCTCCCCAACACTCCCATGTCCTAGGCAGTTTATGCAAAGAAAGCCAGACACATTGCAGCTATTATCTTGACTTCTGTACTCAATTTTCTAAAACCCAGAGCATGCACACTCGGGAAAAATTTTAGGTCTACAAAGTTTTAAAAATTTTTAAATCTTGTCAGGCAAAGTTTGGCCTGTGTGTGATCAACTATGCCCGCATACCTAGTCCTCCAGAGCCCATTTCAGACCACACATGCAATCTACTGACACAACAGCACCAGTGGCACTCTCTGTCAAAATAAAGGAACTTGATGTTTCAAAACTAGTTGGTCTAAGCCCCGGTGGGTGTGCTTCCCTTCAGGCCTCTTGGGGGTCTCCGAGCATCAGTGAGTCCACAGGCTGCTCCAGGGATGCTCCCGAAGTCTCAGCAAGTCCTTTACATAATCCTGTAAAAATCTGTGCATGGCGGGAGGAGGCAGTGCTCACCACAGTGTGCTGTGCTATCTCTGCAGCCGCTGGTCTGTCTACCACCCTCTCACACAACCATCCACAGTCTCTCTAGTCCACAACACACTGAGTGCTTACCGGCAGTAGACCATTTTGCCACTGGGCACTTTGAGGCACTACTTACTTATACTAAAATGCAGGAATTTCTGATTTTCTTTTCTTACTAGAAATAAAACACAAAATAGATTTTGAATTAAGCTCCCACAAACTGGAAAAGCAGTTCATCTACTGGTTGCCTCCTGCATCTAAATTCTGCTAGGATGTAAAACAAGCCCTAGCTCTCAGAAGCTTACAGATCTGCGGATGTGCGGGAAGACTGGTACCAACACTTCAGTGACAGTCCCGCCCTCCGGGCAGTCTCCAAGTGAGTGCCCACACTTGCATAGTCACATGGCTGTTCAAAGATTCCCATGTCCCCATCACACGTTTTTTTGTGGGTAGATTTTAAGGTCTTTTTTACCTAATCATTTTTGTCTTTTACTATTTATGGTCTAATGTATATTGTATCAGTTGTAAACTCGGCTGAAAATAATAAATTTGTATGTCTGAGAAACTGAAAGATGTAAGATAGAATTCTTTTATTCAGATAGTGTAAATGAAATTTATTCTTTGATATCTGCCTCTGCATTCCAAGTCATAGGTTTTGATCTGCTGGGAAACCTTGGATTGCCTTGAAGTTTTAATAGTAATTCGGAGAATCTAATGAAATGATTATCAGACAAAATGAGATTCTTTATCCCCCTGGGTTTTCTTTAGTCATCTTCCACTGACCTTGGCAGCTAATCTTTATGCTGGAGCTAATCCATGGGCTGTTTTTGGCTTTGGACTCCAAATCATTGTGCTGGTTCCTGTAGCTTGGGGATCCTGTCTACAAGTGTTCCTATCATCTGATGTTTATTGGTGAACACAGTGTTGATTCTAGAAGCTTACCTCTTGGGACAGCATGATTAGCTGTTTGCTGTCTCACATTCCCTCAGAAAGTGAGATGGGGCACTGATTGTTTTCTGGACAGAAGAGACGCCCTGTCCCTGTGGACCTGAAAAGGCCAGCGATACTGACACTACTGCTTTACAGTTACGAGCTGTGTGTGACTTGATTTAGGCTATTACCATATCTTTAGAGACCTCCTGAAGGCGGGCCAGCTTCCAGGCTTGTTTTTCCTCTTACTGGGCAGTTGAAGCAGCAGAATGCTCTGGCTTCCTCAGGTTCTAGCACTCCACCTTTTGCTCCCATCACGGACTTCTTTATCACTTGCTACTTTCAGTGGACTCTATATACAGAGAAAAATATGGGTGTTCACATTTTTGGAACTTTTTATCATTACTTTCAGACCATTCTGTACTCTTCTAGTTCTTTAGAGTGTGTTTTAGTATCTACATTTTCTTAAACTCATCTGTGCTGTTCTTCATTAGCCAGTAACTAGACACACTTAAGCACAAATATACTGTTCTTTTTAAAAGAGTAGTTATAAGTGTTTTTAAAATGTGTGTGTGAATATTTTTTGCCTGCGTGTGTGTCTGTACCACAATCATGCAGTGCCTGTAGAGGCCAGAAGAGGGAGGTGGATCCTCCAGAGTTGGAGTTACATGGGTGCAAGCTGCCATGTCTGGTTACTGGTGATCAAACCTGGGTCCTCTGTTAGGAGCAGCCAGTGCTCTTAACCCCTGACTGCAGCACTGACTGCCCCTTTACATTCTGTGTTTTGCACATTGCTCCAGCCTGCTCATTTCATACGAGTTTTTCTTTAAGATGAAAAGCTTCTTGCTATCAGAAGCCAACAACAGCCCATAGACTTTATGGGGTATCAACATTCTCTCTGGATCCGAACTATAGTGTCCTAGATTTATTGACACCCACTTTGGAGTCTTTGCAGCATCCTCTAGTAGTAGTAGCTGCCTAATCATAGAAGGAAGCAAACAATGATGTGAGGTTTATACCTGCTATCCCAAACTGCTTTCTGTGTATATCCCATAGCAAAGTCATGTACTATGTAGCTTTGTGATAAACTCTTTGATATTTTGAAGGAGATGGAAGAGTAATAAGTCCTTCGCCTCGTACTAAGTCATCATGCATCTCATCCACAAGTAACGAGACAGAACTCTGTGGGCTGGACATGAGGACTGCCACAGCCTCCTTGTCAGCATTTGGAGACTCTTCCATTCAGACACCTTCAAAGCCCAGAATCCGGCAGGGCTGTCATAGTGCTGGCCCCAATGTATCTGGTAATGAGGGGCTATCATATAGCATACCATGTAGTTGGCATGTAGTGTCAGGAGTCAGAATTGTAAAGGGATAAGGACAGCGCTAGGGTATGTCTGGTTCTTTCTGCTGACCTGTAAGGCAAGGGAAAGCTATTTGGCACCCACAGAGCACAGAGCTTAGTGTTGAGAAGAAGACAACCCCACAGTAGTGATCAGCTTCCAGTACAGAGGCTGTGGAAATATCTAGAAAAGATATCTGTAGCCTCCAAAGAGCTCTAAATAACCGTGGCTCTAGTTTCACTGCTGCTAAGATTTACCTTAATCAAGTCATCTGTGTATCCTTCTCAATAGGTGATCACATTAGTCTGGTGAGCTCATCCATGCCATCATTTCCTATTCTCCAGCGCTCTTCTGAAGAGAAAACGCTTTACTCAGACAGGCTGACCCTAGAAAGGTGAGGACCTTTTCTTTTTTCCTTTTCACAATATCTGCCTCTCCTCAGAAGGCATCGCCCCAAGGGTGACTCTCCCCAAACACAGTTCCTGTCACCCTCACACACCTCTCTCTCTCCAGACACAGTTCCTGTTGCTCTCACACGCCCCTCTCTCCCCAGACACAGTTCCTGTCACTCTCACACACCCCTCTCTCCCCAAATGCAGTTCCTGTCACCCTCACACGCCCCCTTCTCTCCTTTATTTCCCACCTTAACAGCCTTTAACATTTTAAATATTGACTTATGTTTATTGTCTGTGACCTCCTAGAATATGTCTCATGAATGATAATTTTTGTTCAAATATGTGTCTCAGGCACCTAGAACAGAGCCTAGAATAAAGTGGGCTCTTGATAAATGACATATAAGGGGGTGAATATCTAAGGTTTAGTGACCTTCTTTATAACCAGGAAGAGATCTATAATGGTTCATTTGGTAGAGGATCACACAGAACATGTCTGCTGTGCACAGCTGACCATAGCAGTGTACTCCTGACATGTGGGATCGACCCTCCTGCATGTATCAGGGAAAGGCTCTGTTCTGTAGGTAGAGCTCTAGTTGAGAACAATTTCTCTCATGACAACTTCAGAAAGTAGGTGCATTTTGAGATCCACATTATGTTTTAATGTTTGAAGGATTATGTAGGAACTTCCCCTCCAGTCTTTAAAAATGCAGGCAAGAAGAGTAACCCAGACTTGTGTTGTTTGACATTAGAAGCCATAAGCTGTCACGTGTGTAGTCAAGAAAGGTGAGCGAGCAATGAAGAACCACCTTGGGGAACATTGCTTGACAGCCAGAAGGTTGCAGTAGTGACTTCTGCATTAGTGTATGGATTTCTGGTCAGGGACTGAGTGTTCAAAAGAAGATTCTAGCCCTAAGAATAAATACTTGGCCCTTACTGATATGAAAGTAGGCCTGGAATACAGGAAGGAAGCCCATTAGCTCCGAGAAGGAAGTAGAAGTCATGTTCCTGTACAGGTGCCAGTAATGGGCAGGCTCATAACCCAGGGCGCTCACAGGTGTGGCAGGGCCGACTTAGAGGCCGTTATGCTGTTGCTTACTTTATTTCAAGGCATAGCAGTTTGTGAACAGAGGGCAGGAAGTGCTTTTCCTGTGAGTGACAACTGACTCCAGGGTTGAGTTTCAGCTTTCACTGCAAGAGACAGAAGGATCAGCAAGGAAGGCAGGATTCAAGCTTTGTTGAGAGCAAAGATGCACATTTCCACTAGCGTGCTTGTAACTGTTTAAGTTACAGTTTACACAACAAATGTCCTCTGTGAGAGGATGAAGCATGAGATGATTTCTGAATATGAGCCATACAAAGCTGATATTATTGTGCAGTGGTTTTTAATTTTCTCTTAACCAATTTCTCCAAGGCCTCTCTCTATGCCCACCCCATCTCTCTCTGCAATAGGATTTCATTCTGTGTCTATTGTTGGCTTAGAACTCAGTATGTAGATTACAGTTGCTGCGTGCTGGGATTAAAAGCATGCACTGCTATGCACAGCTTTAAGGGTCTGTTTATAAAACATCATATCCATATGCCCATTAATATTCCCTTATCTGTTTCTGCTAACCATTTTTTTATTATTGCAAAAAGAATTCTTATCACTTCCAAATCCTGCCTGTGTTCATAACATTCTGATTTCTTTTCTTCAAAACTCCCACCCATGTGATTTTCACTGAAGCGATGTTTGATGAGTCATGCTATTATTGTTGATGCATAGACCGAGTTATATTTTTCTTGAAGAGCCTTTGGCTCTCTGCAGAATCCTGTGGGACCATTTTATGGACTGGATAGAGCCTCCTTGGCCATGTTATAATGGGTAGAGTTCTCCATGGGCCATGTACTTGTTTGCTTTACAATAGAAGCAGGCCAGCTGTCTGTATAGAAGAGGCTTGCTGTTAAATACAATTAGACACATGCAGAATTATGACTCCATCCCATCTCGTAGAAGAATGATCAGTCTGCAGAGTTAAAGCTAGTGTTGGACAGTCAGACCCAGCATCTAGCTTTCTCTGAGAGGGTTAATAGGGTTGCCTTGCAATGAAGGTGCTTCCCGAGGAATATTCCGTGAGTGTTCCCCATTGTACATGACAGGATCTCTATTTACTCTCATGAACATTCTGTGAGTCAGTGATTCTAAAAGAAGCCCATCTGTATGGGTCTTGCTCCCATGACATCAGTGACTGAAAACAAGGCTTGTGTGTGTGTGTGTGTGTGTGTGTGTGTGTGTGTGTGACATGGTTTGACCACCTAACCCTTTCCCATAGGAGACAATTACATTAGAAACCTGTTGATGGTAATGCCATGTGAAATCAGTAGCACTGGAGACTTGTTTTAAAGTGCACTGAGAGTTTAGAGTAAACATTAGTAATCTCCCTTGTTAGCACTTGTTGGTCTTTTTTTGTGTACACAATTCACCATTAAATTTAGGTCTCATCCCTGGGGGGGGCAGGAAGTGGTCCAGATTACCTTCTTATTCTTAAATTATTGATTTTATGTGTATGCATGTGTGCCTGAGTGTATGTCTGTACCACAGTGCGTTCCTGAGCCTGTGAAGGCCAGCAATGTGCTGAGATGCCCTAAATTGGAGTCACAGGCAGCTGTGAGCTGAGTTGTGAGGTATAGGGAACTGAACCTGGGTCCTCTGTAAGAGCGATGAGTGTTCTTAACTACTGAGCCATCTATGCCCCCCAGCTCCCTTTCCCTTCTCCAAGCCTGGATGCACTTACTACTTAACAGTAGCTGATAGAGGAAGCAGGATTCGGACTCAGAATCTTAACGACCTTGCATTTTTTCCAGACAAAAGTTGACTGTGTGCCCTATCATCGACGGGGAAGAGCACCTTCGTTTGTTGAACTTTCAGCACAATTTTATAACTCGGATCCAAAATATTTCTAATCTACAGAGGCTAATATTCTTGGACTTATATGATAACCAGATTGAAGAAATTAGTGGGCTTTCCACTCTGAAATCCCTTCGTGTCCTCCTTTTAGGGAAAAACAGGTATTTGTAAAACAGTTTCTCCTTAAGTGTGGGTATATACCTGTGTTGTGTGTGTGGGGGCATGTGTATGTATGTAGGGTGTGTGTATATGTGCACTGTACATGTGTATGCCTGTGTTCATGTATATGTGCTTGTGTGTGTGTGTGAATATATGCATATATGTGTACATGTCTGTGCTGGTGCTCACAGTGCATAAAGAGGATGGAGGAGCCTTTGGTGTCCTGCTCTGTCACTCTCTGCAATTTTCTCTTGAAGCAAGTCTCTCACTGATTTATAGCTTGCACTTTGGGTCTGGGGAGGCACTAGACTGGCCAGCATGTGAGCGCCCAGGACATTCCTTTTTCCACCTCTGCAGTGCTGGGATTTTGGTGGACACGGTTGCACCCCCCTTTCAATGTGGGTGTTGGTGATGGAGATCCAGTTCCGTGTGCCTGTGTAGGCAGCACTCCTAACTGCTAAGCTATGGAGCAGTTCTTGCCTGTATCCTAATAGAATCCATCTAGTGTTCAGATGGAAAGTCACAGCAGAGTGACACCATAGCATTAGTAGAGGAAAGCTTGGTAGAAGTCAGTGGTAGCACTGGCCTAGCGTGCATGAGAGCCTGGGTTTGAGTTCTAGCACTGCAATCCCTTCATGGTCCGTTCTGTGGGGCTCCAGCTGGCCGGTCTGCTGCGCTGCTCTAGCGCCATGTCTTAACTAAAAGGGAGTAGGGGGTCCCGACTTTGACTGATGCCTTCCTGGGGTGTATTTTAAGCATATGTGCTCACTTGAGGCTTGTATGATTCCCCTGCCCTTCTTGCTAGTGTTTGCCTGAGGGAGGCAGTCATTCCTTTGTGATTGTCAACCCTTGACTCTTTGTCAGAGTCTGTCACTCTCTGTGACACTGTATGTTTTTATTTAATGACTTGTTTCTGTTTCTGATTATATGGGCAGGTGTGTATGTTTTCTTAAGTGTATGTCTCTGTACACCCTGTTGCCTGGTGCCTGTGGAGGTCAGAAGAAAGCATTAGACCCCCTGGAGCTGGAATTGCAGGTCATTGTGAGTTGCCTGATGTGGTATTGGGAACCAAACTCAGGTCCCCTGCAAAAGCAGCAAGTGCTCTTAAAGTGGCTCACCCTTCCAACCCTCAGAGAGTTTTAGTGTCCCATCTTGTCTGTCACTGCCCTGGATCCTCGTCTAGAGCTTTGCCAGACAGGAGCTACGCAAGTCCTGACTCATGGCCTTAAGGGTACTCAAGACTTTCCATTCCATTTTCCCAAAAAAGCTTTTCAGTACCTCAGAAGGAGGATCAGCAGAGGCTAATAGTTAGTGACAGTCTTGTCTTTTGCCCTTTGCAAGGTTCGTGACTGACACCCTGATGAGAAGAACAGTTCATAAGAGAAGATCCTAACACATTTGTTTACATTTATGTGACTTGGTGCTCTTCAGATAAGAAGGTCCAAAGAAGCAGGTTAAAGTTAAAGTTCATTGGTTGTCTTAGGTTTGATGGGTAGTGAGCAACTGTAGAGGGATGCGATTGGTTAGAGGACGGCAGTCCATGTAGGGACCTGGACAGCTCAGCAAGGCTCGTCCTGTATCTTTTCCTTCCTGTTGTTCTCTGTGTATAGGCAGGACTCATCTGAACTGAGGGTCTTGGGATGTACTCCCAGAGGACGTAGATCAGAGACTATTTATGGCCTCAGGGTAAAATGGTAGAAAGAGGCTAGTATGACCTTCCTGCTTCTACAGTTTTCTGACTTTACTTTAGTCCAAATTATAGAATATTTGAAGTGCTGTGTTTGGAGATGTTGTGTTCTTAGCTCTGTATCCCCAAGGTCATGTCCCAGAATTTTAGGACTGTATTTTTCCTGACGTTTCTCTGAAGTTTCTACCAGTGTAGTTTATTAGTTCAAATGTTGTATTAATAATTCCACTAAAAAATAACTTACAGAGTTTGAGGGGCTGGAGAGACAGCTCAGTGATTAAGAGCTTAAACTGTCTTGGCAGAAGAGCCAAGTTCATGTCCCAGTACCTACATCAGGCCTGCCGTCAACCAGCTCCAGCCCTAGGGGATCTGATGCCCTCTTCTGGCCTCTGTGAGCACTGTCCACACTTGCCCTTCACACACATAAACACATAATTAAACATACAGAGAAAGTAAGTCACATAGTTGGAGAGAATTTGGGAAATTAATAAACCATTGACTATCAACATTTGAAGTGACATCAGAAATAAGTCCCTTCATTTTAGAGATGTGGAAATAGAACAGACAAATGGCTCTGCCATGGTCAGCTGTGTATAAATGCAGTCACATAGCAGGAGTTTGTTTCCAGGCAGCTCCCTGAGCAACATGAGGAGGGAGGCCACTGGCTTCCAGCCTTAAGGCTCGCCTTTCCAGGTGCTCTGTGCTGGCTCCCCAAGACAGGACTCCTTTCTGGTTCTGAGTTATTAGTGTCCAGCTCATATTTATTCTTCAGTATCACTGCCTGAAGGCCTCCCTTTTCATCCGTGGATCAAGATATTTTCTAGAGACATCTGTGATCCCACCTCTTATTTTAAACACTATCTGGGTGCTGGGTCTGGTCACAGTCAGTAAGAATCATCTCACTATTCTTTCCACCCGTGGCCACTTCTCAGTTTCTCAGAAACAATCGGTTCATCTTGACCCAGAAGACAGCATTGTTTGGGCCTTATTGAAGCTCTTGGGGTTTCCTAGACTGAGGAACCTCGTGCCCTCTGCTGTATTCTTATTCTGCTGCAATATGAATAATCTAACAGAGACCCCTCCTCTTCCTTCTCTTCCTCCTCCTTGGTCTTTTTGCTTGCTTGTTCTAGAAAGCTATACTTTGATTTTCACAGAAGGAGGCACTGTTAAACAGTTGTTGAACTGCTAGGACATGGGATGTAAAGTGAAATGTTGTCACAAGAAAACTTGCTACACTCTCCAAGATCAGGTGTCCCTCAAGTATCCACAGCATATATCTCTGATTCCAAAAACAGCTGCCAGTGCTTCTGGCTGGAACATCCGACAGAAGTCCTAAGGAGCGCTCTGGTGCACTCTTGTGAGCTCTGGAGAGCAGAAGGGACCTGACTGAGCATCTCCAGCTGTGTGTTGTGGAGGGCTTTCTGCCCCCTGTTAGTCAGAACAGATTTCTCCAGCTTCTTTTGAAAGTCCCCCAGGCAGTGGAACCAGCGCTGACAAGCTTCTGACCAGGGGAGCTTCTTCAGTGCTGTTGCCTTTGTGTCCTTTCGTCCTCCGTCTCAGGTTTGATGTCATTTACTTGATTTCCCAAGAACCTCCAGCCCCACTTTGCTCTGATTAACAGTATATGGGTCCCATTGAGACCCTAGATCAGAGAACTCTGATAACTACCCATGGGTTCCACTGGGCCTCTATATCAGAGTGTTGGGGTGAAGACAAATTTTCTTATTCCTGGAGATAATTTTTGAAATGTTAAATGCATAATACTGGGGCTGGAGAGATGGCTCAGATGCTCGCCAACAAGCATGAGGACATGAGGTTTCCACTTAAAAATGCCCAGCATAGTTATATACCCTTGTAACCCCAGTGATAGGGAGTGGAGACAGGCAGATTACTGGGGCTTGCTGGCCAGGTGGTATACTCAAAATGGAGAACTTCAGGTTTGGAGAAACATCCTGTCTCAAAAAGAAAAGCAAAACCAAACAACAACAACAACAACCAAGAGAGAAGTGATTAGAGCTAGATATCCTCACATCAACCTCAGACACAATACATGCCTCCATACACACAAGTGAGTGTCTACACACATATACACACACATACCACATACACATACATATGCACAAACATACATGCACACACTTATAAATATATGCACACACATACATCACAATGCTCACACATATGCACATACATATGCTTCCCCCACCCCCACGCACACAGGCACACACACACCCTATTTCTGGATAAGTAGCTTAACCAGTGTTTGCATAACTCAATATGAGAACCAGCTGGAGGACAAAGCTAGTTCAAAGGAGGAGCTGATCATTGATGTTTTAGCAAGCTCTCCAGCTAAGTCTGATTCACATAAGAGTTTGAACCACTGTTTTAGGGCAGATGACAGAATGGGATCAGTGAATTCTCTAGCAACCATGAAGTCAGATTGCTGTTGGAAAGCATGACTCTGCCTAAGCCATATGGCTGGGCTCCTGTAACTTCTTCCAAGTGGTCTAGGTATATCAGGAGCAAAACGAACGAACAAACAAACAAACCAACCCCAAACCAAAATAAAGTGAAAAGAGAAATCATCTATTAACCAGACCTTTAGATGTTAGCTAGGATGGTTTGAAGTACCTGGCCTTAGGAAAAGGCTTTTGAGTTCACAAGGACACACATGGATTGATGGATAGTATGACATCCCCTGCTCTCAGTGAAGGTCATGAGTCCACAAGGATGCACATGGTTTGAGTGAAATGAGCTAGGAGTACTGGTAGATTAAATTGATTTCCAGGAAAAGAATAGGCTCTGAGGTTTTAGGAGAGACAGATAAGGGGGTTGTGGGAAGTGTGCTATGTCGGAAGGGGGAAAGAGTTAAAGCCATGCTGCAGTGGTGCTAGGTAGGAGAGGGAGACTGTTCTTATCAGTAAGTTAGAGTGTTCTGGCAATGATGTCATCTGAGGTCTGAAAGTGTTAGACATTCATGAGGTTTAGGTGTGCGCTGTGGCTTACCTTCTGGAGGCACCGCGGAGGTAGACATTGTTCTTTGAGATAATAAATAAAGACAACAGGAATAGGTAATGATAGACAGACACTTGGTGGTAAAGGTGAACTCTCCCTACTGAGTAGTTATGGTGTGAATCTGTAGCATCCATAGGAACTGTGAAAATAAGAAGTATTTTTCATGCTAAGAGTGTGCTTATGGGCAGCAAGGCAGGCAAAGCAGCTGCAGAGAGCAGCAATGAGAAGAGCATGGGCAACCTAACCACCAGGGCAGTTTCAATTTTAGCAATGACATTTAAATTCTTGTATTTTTTATTTTAAAGCATTATCTTGCTCTGTTGCCCCAAGTTTTCTCAGAATTCTTAAACTTCTGGACACAAGTGACCGATCATCTTGCTTTAGCCTTTCAAGAAGTTGGGACTATAGTCATGTGCCACTGTGCCTGGCACTGTCCCCTACTCCCCAGCACACACTTTGACCTAAGGTTGGAAGTAGAACTGCTTTTCTCTAAAGTAAGACATTTATGTGCTTGTCACTACTCTGTGTGTGCAGTGGGAGAGCAAGAATTGAAATATTAAGATGAGTGTACCTTGCTGCCTCAGCCCACTTTGACTTACTCATAGATGTGAAGTGTCTGCATTTCTTTTCAGTTCTTCTTATTCTGATTTTCAGAATCAAGAAAATCTCAAATCTGGAGAATCTAAAGAATTTAGATGTCTTGGACCTTCATGGAAATCAGGTACTGTACAGCTCCTTTCCCTCCCTTCCTCTTTTCCTTTCCTCCTTCTTTCTTTCCCCCTCCATCCCTCTATCCCTCTCTCCCTCCCTTCTCCTTTGAAACTCTCCAGCACATTCTGTATTTAGATATTTTGAGAATCATGCTAACATTGAATTGAAAGAGTTACTTTACAGGTTCACTGACTGTCTAAGGTCTTTAACCTTTTGGTATAGGATTTCCTAGTTTTTGTTTTTGTTTTTTTTTTTTTTTTTAGAAGTAAATCACAGATGAGACCCTGGGATCTGTCTAGTTGTGACAATTTGTACTTAGGCAAAACTCAAGAGCCATTCTAACCTTATTGACCCCTTTCTGCTTCAGAGTTTCTTCTTCCTGCCCCTTGCTTCTTCATCAGGGGTCACCTGTATCCTAGATTTCATGACTATCATGCCCTTGTTCGTTTTTAAAGTTGGTTTCATCACTCTAAGGAAATATTATTTTATCTTGTAGCATACTTAATAGTCAGGGTTCTCTACAGGAACAGAACTCATAACGTATATGTGCTGGCTAGTTTTGTGTTAGCTGGATACAAGCTAAAGTTATTTGAAAAGAAGGAATTCCCAATTGATAAAATGCTTCTATAAGATCCAGCCTTAAGGCTTTTTAAAAAATTAGTGACTGATGGGAGAGGGCTCTGCCCATTGTGGGTGGTGCTGTCCCTGGGCTGGTGGACCTGGGTTCTGTAAGAAGGCAGGCTGAACAAACCATGAGAAGCAAGCCAGTAAGCAGCATTCTTCCATGGCTTCTGCATCAGTCCCTCCCTCTGAGTTCCTGCCCTGTTTGAGTCCCTGCCTTGGCTTCCTTCAGTGATGGACTATAATATGGAAATGTAAGCTAAATAAGTGCTTTCCTCCTCAAGGTTGCTTTGGTCAAGGTGTTTCATCATAGCAGTAGAAACCTTAAGACTGTGTCTGTGTGTGTTATTAAATTGTCTCATTCAGTTTAACAATGACTGTCTCCCACTGAGGAGACCAAAAATATCTCCTATTTGCTCAGTCCACAATGCTGGGTGTTTCAGCAGTTCCAGGCTGGTACAAAGGCCTGGAGGATTCTGGGAGAGATGCTGGTTTTAGGTTTACAGTGAAAGCCCAGAGAAGTTGATTCTAACATCAATCAAGGGATGCCATAGCAGCCGAGCTTGTCAGAAGAGTGAGGGCAAGCAGGCAAAAAGCAGTTTCTCTCTTCTGGGTCCATTGATCTGTGCTGCCACTAGAAGATACCACCCAAACTTAGGGTGGATCTTCCCTCTTCAAGTGACCTGATGAAGAATGTCCCTCCAGTGCTCATTGGCTTGTATTTTAGTTGATTCCACATCCTGTCAACTTGGGAACCAGATCAGCTATCTGTCAAACAAAACTGTTTTTAAAACGATTTCTACAATTAAAGCTTTTTATGATTATACTTTTTGCAAGGCTAGTTTGATATAGAAATAATAAACACATTGTGTGTTTTTCAAGTTATGATACACCTTTGTACACCTCTGAGAGTTCCCAGGCACCTACCTGTGCGTGCATGCCTTGGCTTTGGATTATGTACCAGCATCAAACATTCTGTGTGTCAGCGGCTCACCTCATTGCATGTCTTATAACTTCACTGTGCTCTGAAAGCTTAATTGTAAGATTTCATGTTTGTACCAGTTATTTCCTAAAGGTCTGAAGTCACAAGGAGAGAATTTGAAATGAAAATCAGAGTTTTCTTTCAAAACATCTGACTTCAACCAGCAGAACTGTGGTGTATTTCAGAGAGAAGAGGCACAGTCACTGTGACGTTAGGGTCCTAAAACATCAAGAGATGAACCTTCTGTCCAAACAGCAAATTAGCACCAGGGCCTGTGAGATGGCTCAAGGGTAAAGGCAGGCATGTGGGCCCAAACCTGACGACCTCAGTTCTGTCCCTGGAACCCACATGGTGGAAGGAGAAAACCAACTCCACAGGCTGTTCTCTACCCCCACACTCATGCTAGACATGTGCACGCCTCCCCCCTGGATAAAATGACTGAATGTAATAAAAGTAGAGAAAACTTATGCCTCAGTTAAGTGAAAGTTCTTGATCTTTAGAATTCACTCTCATTAGCATTTCAGGAACCTTCCTAGAGTAAGCGCTCTGACACCGTGAGAGTGGAAGAGAGGTGTCACCAGTGGACGGAAGCCAGGACAGCTCCTGAGAGACTTCCATGCCAGGTCCAGGCTGTATACGCACTTATATCTGAAACAACAGGGTGGGGAGAAAGCCAGCACGACTCTACAGAAGCTTACGTGGCAGTCAGCAGGAAGCTTGCATGGCAGTCAGCAAGAAGCCTGCGTGGCAGTCAGCAGATTTCTAAGGGCAACAGCCCATTGTCTCAGCTGCTTCTCTAGGTCGTTCTGGTCCAGGTTGCCAGTGAAGCCATGCTTGGCAATGGTTATTACAGGCAGTGCTTTAAGCAAAACACTAAATAAATTAATGTCTAATCTTGGTCTCTTCTAGCTTATTTTACTTCATTAGAAATTAAAATTAGTGAACATAATGTTAAGTTATAACATACAGTTGACATGAAAGTGTTTGGAAGAGTGATGACCCTGCTCAGGAAATGGATTGGGGAGAGAGAAGAGGAGGTGATGTCTTAGTGTGTTTTCTATTGCTGTGGTAAACACCATGACCAAAATCATCTTCGGGAGGGAAGGGCTTATTTCAGCTTAAAGTCTGTAGTTCATCATCAGTGGAAGTCAGATCAGAGCTTGGAGGCAGAAACTGAAGCAGAGGCTATGGAGGAGTGCTGCTTACTGGCTTGCTCTTCAGTACATGGCCATCCTGCTTTCCTATAGCAATCAGGACTGACTGCCCAGGGGTAGCACCACACACAGTGGGCTGGGTGCTCCCACATAAGTCAGTCAAGAAAATGTCCCACAGATTTACCTACAGGCTGATGTGATGGAGACATCGCTTCAGTTGATATTTCCTTCTTCTGAATAACTCTGATTTGTATCAAGGTGATAGAAAATTGACCAGCAGACGAGGAAACTGTTCTCTGGAAACCTTACAGTTGACACACTACTTGGGATAATCTTATGATGGGAACACGTTAGTGCTAGGTATGTAAGGTGACAGACTGAATAAATATTTCAAAAGTGGAAACATCAGGGCCTAGCCTCCTGTATGAGAGTAGTGGCGACTACTCGGGAATCTGGGAGATTGGCTTTAGCTTCTAGTCCAGATTTTGAGCTGGTTTACCAGATTTTGTTTTTCTAGAGATGCTTCAAAAAGATACAAATGTGCTTCTAGAAGATTCTGCTCTTTCAGTAATAGCTTTCTCAGAGAGAACACACCCTCCTGTAGTTGACGGACACTGCCCTTTCCTTATCCATGGCTGGGAAGTTGTCTTTATCCAAACACCAGAGCACATAGCTCTCCTATGTTCAGAAGCCCTGGGCTCTGGTCAGTGTGGCTCATAGTTAGGCTTTCATTCGCAACATGTCCACCATCACTGTCGGTCTGTGGAGTAGATTGTTCTATTTCTGCCTTTTCTCTGTATTTTGATTTTTTCAAGCTTGTGTTTTCATTACTGATTTCCCTTTATATATAGTCTCTATGTTGCAATTTTATTGTCTATATATTTAAATTACATCATATATTTAGTGTCAAACTACTTGTTTGTACATGTCTACTTTTACAGTTCTGCCATTTACAAGTCTCTGTAACCTTGTTATTTCTTTTTAAAATTTTATATAACTATATTTCACTTTAAATCAATTAGATAAATAATTTTAGAACAAATTTTAAACATGACCACAGGTTGCCTTCATGTAGTATCAATTTATAATACACCCATACATATGTCTCTTCTTGAGTCTAGAAAGAATCCAAATGAGATTGCAGAGCCAAGATTACAGCATGCAAACTATATTATGAATCTAAAAAGAGATTCTTTTAGCAAACATGCTTTAAAGTATTAGATTTAAAAAAAAAGCAAA
This sequence comes from Mus minutoides, assembly GCA_902729485.2. Classification (NCBI taxonomy): domain Eukaryota; kingdom Metazoa; phylum Chordata; class Mammalia; order Rodentia; family Muridae; genus Mus; species Mus minutoides. The sequence goes on along the minus strand of CACVCL010027411.1, from coordinate 137,824 downwards.
TTGTTATAGCAATATAAAGGAGCAGATTAATATCCACTGATGGTGGATTCTACTCTTTTAAGAAAAAAATGTGTGTGCCTATGTGCATACTTGTCTGTGTGTATGTGTATGTGTGCATGCATGCGTGCATGCATCAGAAGAGGGTACTGGATCTCTCGGAGCTGGAGTTACAGGCAGTGAAAAGCCTTCATGTAGGTGCTGGGAACTGAATTCTGGTCCTCTGCGGCATGAGCAATCTCTCACCACTAAGGGTCTCTCTAGTCCCTGAAATATGTCCCCTTAATGAAAAGTGCTGCACGAGGGCTTCACTGTTTAAGGGTGGCCTGTGAAGGTTGAGGAGTTCCCTCCCCATCCTAGGTTGGAGACATCCACCCACCCTGCTGTGCTGTGTTGGCTGAGAAATAACTTCTGTGCTTGTGTGGCTTCCACAAGCTAAGTTCTTTTGTCCTACAGGCCAGTGCCCACCATTGCACCCTGACTGAGCGCCATCTCCAGTCCTAAGTACTCCCGTTACAGAGTCCATCTTTCCTCCCACAGGGGCCCCTAGTTCCTTTGACTTTTCCATTCAGACTCTTCCCTGCTCTCAAGTCCTGGCAATCCAGGTCAGTCTGTTCTTGGCTTGTGCTCAGAGAAGCTTGATTTGCCTTGGCAAAGCATTATGAGCCTGTGGCCTGGGGTCAGAGTTGTCTCTAAGACAAGTAGTGTATAGGCCTTGGACCCTACAGCCTTAGAGCAAAGGGAAATGTACTTGATATGTTTCTCATAATTAAATTATCAGCTAGGAGCCTTAGCTAATATTAACAAGTTAAATGACTTCATAAGACTTGCAGCATAAGACACTTAAATGGACTTTAAGCATCTCCATATAAATTTGCTCAAAATCTGGTGACTTCAATATTTTACTTTTGGAGTTTTATAACATGTATATGCTAATCATGTTCCTTTTTTTTTTTAACAGATTACCAAAATTGAAAATGTTAATCATTTGTGTGATTTGAGAGTTTTAAACCTTGCCAGGAACCTCTTGAGTCATGTTGACAATCTCAACGGTCTGGATTCACTAACGGAACTTAACCTTCGGCACAACCAGATCACCTTTGTGGTGAGTACACAGTGGACTCCAGATGAGCTCTGCTTCTCTGCAGAGGAAGTGATGCAGGTGTGCAGTGTCTTAGGTGGTGCGAGTGTTACCCCTCAGTGAAGCAGCCGGAGGACAGTCATCGAGTCCTCAAATGCTCGGTGTCTTAGGTGGTGCGAGTGTTATCTCTCAGTGAAGCAGCTGGAGCACACAGCCACTGAAGCCTCATCCCTTTGTCCTGGGCACTGAATTAGAAAGGATGACAAAGGCTGTTGGTGAGTGGCAGCTGAGGGATTGTTGTTCCCAAGAGAGGCTCAGAGTGCAGATGGAGAGGTCCACATGAACATCTTTTGGCAGTTCTAAGAATGCCTCTTGATATAAACAGAAGAGCGCCCAGGACTGCAGAGGCTGGTTCTGGTCTTGGCTACTTTACCTTTAACCACTTGTGTGACCCTGGGTGAAACACTGGCACTCTCTGGATCTCAGTTCAGATTTGTCTAGAATGAAGTAACTGGGCTTGTCATTCGTGCCTTTTTGTGCTTGCTGACTTTAAAGAAGTGCGTCATAACACCTTAGTGTGTGAACAGAGTGGGAAAAGATATATTGTCAGGACTTAAGCAGTATGGTTCTCAACCTGTGGGTCTTGACCCCTTTGAAGGGCAAATGACCCTTTCCCAGGGGTCACCTACGACATCAGGAAATGCAAATATTTACATTACCATTCATAACAGTAGCAAAATTGCACTTATGAAGTAACAACAAAGATAATTTTATGGTTGGGATTACTACAACATGAGGAACTGTACTGAAGGATCTCAGCGATAGGAAGGCTGAGAAATAACCACTGACTGGACTTGACTGTTGTGTTGTGTTGGCCGAGTTATAACAGTGAGACTTAAATCATGTGATGCTTTCCTCCTCACTCCATCATGGGAGCATAGGCTCCTCTGCTGTGGCAGCAGGAACTGGGTTCAGTTCCCAGCATCCACATCTACCTTCCCCTTCTTGTACCCTGTAGAAGAACTTGATGCTTTTGCTGGAAGCTGGCAACTAAATAGTATTCTAGTGCAGAGGCCTTAATATATGGATACATAGGTGGCAGTACTAAAAGCACATCTCCAGCTTTATGCTATGATCCAGCTAAGTACACTTGGTGTCATCATCGTTTGAAGTTTCCTTTGGTTCAACACTGTGGAAAACTGATGTCATTCACGCACTTCTAAAGGCACATCCTAACAGAAGCCCTTCCTGAGTATGAATTGAGTGTGCTCTCTGGAATGCAGATGTGAGGAACAGATGATGTCTCCAGGCTTCCTCATACAGATCGGTTTCACTTTCTCTTTTCCCAGAAGGTCTAAGGCAGATAGCACCATTGTCTTCTGGGAGGGAAGAGACTTTCAGAACCTTTCTTCCCAAGACACGGATGTATCACACAGTTTCTGAGTTGTACAAGGTCCTCTCCATATTGGATGAAATATTGAAGTTGTCAAGTCCTCCCCATTGGAGAGAGTGGTCGCGTGGGACTGTTGGTTTTCCAAGCCTTCAGACTGGATTCCATTGTGTTGCTGAGTCTTTGCAAGCTGCTCAGTCAGGACTTGGTGTGTCCTCAGGACCCCGGGGCTGGGAAGCAGACAAGGAGCTCACTCGGTTGGGGGCAGAAATTTGCTGACCTGGCATGCTCCTCTTGGATTTTGGCTTCCTTTGAAAGCACATGCTGCTCATGCAGGGAGTCACTAAACTGCTGGGTGAATGTCATCTCTGTTTGTCACTGTGGAGCTGAGACAGCAGCAGTGTCTTCTAGAAAGGAAATTGTATCCATTTATGAAACCTAAAAAGACAACAGTAGCATACATATACCCTCCATAGTGATAAATACAGTGCATGTAACACAGGGAGTTGAATATACATTTAGGAGTGAGTAAGGGTGTAGTTTAGCTCCAAGTTTAAGTCAATTCTATAGGATCCTCTACCATTTCAGGTAGGTAACAGGATTCTCTAACCTTATTTGTTTATTGGCAGTAGGACTTCCTGAGTGGCTCTGGCTGGCCTGGGGCTCACATAGCTCTACCTGCCTGTGCCTGCTGAGTGCTAGGATCCCAGGAGTGAACTTCTATGCCCTGGCATGCAACCTTTGCTTTAAAAATCCAAAAGACTTTAAAAACTGAGGATACATATTTTTTCTTCATCTTTTCTTTTCCTTAGGGTCAGTTATCATACTTCTTCTTTCTTTGGGAGGGTGGGAGGTTTGGGATAAGTCAGGGTCTCATAGAGCCCATGCTGGCCTTAAATATTCTCGGTAGCCAAGGACTGACCCCCTAATGCTCCAGCTTCCACATCTCAAGTACTGAGATTACAGGTGTGCTCCACCATACCTGTATTTTTAACTCTTTATTGGCTAGTGATCTTAAAGATTTTTTTTAATTAATTTTAAGTGTGGGTACACATGCCTAAGGAGGCCAGAAGCATTGAATCTCAGGAGTAGGACTTAGGGTGGTTGTGAGCTGTCTGACCCGGGTGCTTGGGACTGAACCATGTCCTCTGAAAGTATAGTACATGTTGTTAGACACTTGGCCACCTCTCCAGCCCTGTCTGGTAACCTTTAGGCAAATACTCTGCCTCTGATCAACCCCAAGACCTTCAGCTGGTAACTTTCTGAGAATTTACTCACCTTGAAGCAATATTTTTATTCAGCCCTGGGAAGGAAATACTTTACCTATGAACAGGGACCTCTCATGTGCTCAGTGTCAGGACTCATGTTCATTCGCCAGTCTTTTCTTGGAAAGTGGGTCGGTGTCAAGCTAAATATCTTTTTTGTTTCCATGATGTTGTTCCTTTTGAAAGCTTGGTTGCTGAGCTCAGGTCTGTACTCCCAACTGTCAGGAGGCTGAAGAAGCAGGAGGTCTACCATAAGTTTAAGTCTAGCCTAGGCTACATGGGTTCCAGCCTAGGCTACATGGGTTCCAGCTCAGCGTGAGCTAGAGTGAGGCTCTGCTTCAAGGAAAAAAAATCATAAACTACCCCTCATAACTGGAAATACCATCAGCATTGGGCGCTCTCAGCACAGCCCAGGCCTTAGGTTCCTGTCTGTGCCTCTCTGCCTTCACAGACGTAGCCTCGGTTCTTTGTCGGGCATTGCCTACTCTCCACACTCTTCTTTCTGGCTCTCTTTCTCTTCAGTGCTAGTGATCAGCCCCAGGGCGTTACGCACACTAGTCACAGCTCCACCACCAAGACCCTCCTGGCCCCACTTAGGACAGTTTTTAAAAATTTCTAAAGAGCACATAGGAGTAGGTTTTTATGCTTTTGAGTGCTTCATGCATGGCACTGACGTGGGGTGCGTGTCTTCTGAAGTCTGCTTTTATTGACACCATGCTTTGAGATCCATCCACTTTAATACCTCTAACTCTAGTTTGCTAATTTTGGCAACTATATAGTATTCCATCTTATGGTTATGATTCCATCCTGGACAATCATATTATTTATAATTTTTCATTGTTTCACATGGCACAAATGGTCCATACTTTGTGCATGTGTGTAGAGGTTTCTCTTAAGACAGCACTTTAAAAGGCTTTGTAACATTTTATAATAATAAATCACTCCTGAAGTGTGGCTGTTTCACACATGTACACATGGTCCCATTACGGAGAATGAGAACACTTCAAGAACGCACGCCTGCCTTTTCCAGGAACTACCACATTCTCTCCTCATCTGTTCTGTTCTGTCTCATTGAAGACATTGCTCTGAATTCATCCTGGTCTCCTCAGCCATTAAACTCATTTCTTGACCAATGAGAAATTGGTTCTTTGCTTCCTGCTGCCTTCTTTAAAAAATATATAATTAGATTACTTACCATGGAAGAGGAGGCAGGAAGATTATATGAAACAGGATCAGAGAGTTTGCTGTGAGACTGTGTCTTCTAGTAATGTCAGAAGTTACACCCATAAAGTCCTGCCAATACGACTGCTCAGACATGAGCTGAACAATAGGCATAACAGAGCAGAGATGGAGAACTCTGAGTCCTCAGCCCTAGCCAAAGAACTAGAGGCAATCAGGGAATTCTGGGACTAGTCTGAGAAATAGTCTCCTCCAGAGACACTCACACCAGTTAGCTATCTGTAGAAGGCAGCACAGAAACCATCAGATGTAAAACTACTGTGTTAGCTGTCTTGAAACTCCACAGATAGCTGACATACTTTTTGTTTTGAGATTTTATTAAGAAATTGATTTGATACTGTTGGTAACATGTGGAATCATTGTTGATTTTGGTTCATTGATGTTATCTATAACAACCTTGCTCTGAGCACTTATTCTATTAGTATGTCTATAAATTATCTAAATGGGTGTTCTACTTAAATGTTTTTTTTTTTTTGGTGATTATAGTAAAAAATATTAATAAATCCCAGCACAGGGTTTCTTCCCACTTTTGATCATTTATGTTCCCAGATGAAAGACACACACAGTCTTTATATATTAATATGCCTTAAGCAGCATTTTAGCTGGGCCACTGCCTAACCTCCATGCTCTTAAAATCCACTTTCCTACCAATAACTCCAAGTTACTACTTACTAATTTCTATGTTCCATCTTGCCTGCTTTTCACCCCATTGGGCAGCCCTCTTGGCCACATTCTCTTGGCTCAGAGGCCATGGCAGCTCTCCTTCTCCTTCCTACATGTTGTTCTTCTTCCATGATGGTCTCTTCTTTTCTCTCTTTCTCTCCTGCACCTCTTCTCTATCCCATGGCCACTTCTCCTCTTCCTTCCTCACAGTGGAAATGTCTCTTCTCCTCAACTATTAGTTGCTGGCATCTTTATTTACCAATCATAATTAACTAGGTTAATTAACTGAGGATCCATCAGGCTTTGTGCAGACTCCAGATCTTGGAGGCCAGCACTTTGCATTACAATATACAGTAAAAGATAAAACTTTAACTGGTGGTTGTTGGTTTTTTTCCTAAACAAATAATAGCAGTTTCCTACTAAACATTATATATTTACTGTATGTTGGCATGCTTGTCTCCCACCAAAATTTATATTGAGACCTTGTTACCAGTGTAACAAGGTTTGAGAGTCAGGGAAGGAGGATCCTGCAGCCGCTCTGTCATGTGAGGATATGTAGTAGGAGCCATCAGGTGAAGGCCCCTCAGTAGACACTGAGTTTGATGGTTCTGTTTCCACTAAGCTAGAAAAACCTTTAGCATGAAGATTTTTTTCTTGATGAATATTGTTTATTTTAATAGTACTTTCAAATAACCTGCTTTTGGGTTTTGCATAACCTCTTTGTAGCCTTTAAAAACATAATTTGTTGATTTTTTTTTCCACCACCTCTCTTGTTCTTTGATATTTTCTTGTACTAGACACTTGATATTTTAGTTTTTAGTATTTATTTTTATAATTTCAGCATTTATAGATATAGCTTCTTTCCAAGAGCCACCTTTGTTTTCTGACTATAAATCTTGAATTTTATAGTCTTGGTCACCATCATTGCTAGCAGGAGGAGCAGGGTTTTCAGACAGGGTCTTCCTGTCTTGCCCAGGCAGACCTAGAACCTGCAGACCTCATGCCTGTAGGCCAGGGCCAAGGCCTTCATATCTGTTGTTGGAGGCTGACCTTGTATGGAGCGAGCTCCATGCAGGAAGAATCCTACATCAAGCAATATGATTGTTTCAAAGTGACGATTTTCATGTTTTCTGGAGTAAAACTAAATTCCACGCATACATACACAGGTACACATTCTACACATGCATGCATGAACACACATGTTTACACTATAAATAAATAAATAAATAAATATGTGTATATATATATATATATATATATATATATATATATATATATATAGTTGTTGTTGTTTTGTTTTACACTCTAAATATTTTTAATTAAAAAATGAAATAGATGAAATCATCTTTCCCTGCAGTGCTGGGGATGAACCCATGAAGATCAACACACTAGGCAAGTGCTCTACCTCCAGCCCTGTGGCTCTTTCTTAGCATTGTCATTTAAATCAGATTTTCTAAGCTCTAGGTTTTGAACTGCATGTGCTTTGAGGGGAATATATAAGGAGTATGGAGATGGGGTGATGGAGATGCAAAGGCCAGAGGAGGATATTGTGTGTCTTTCCATCCTTGGTTTTGAGACAGGATCTCTCACTGAACTTGAAGCCCACTGCTTGAGCTAGACAGACTTGACAGAGAACTTCAGGATCTGCTTGTTTCTACCCCGCAGTGCTGGGTTACAGGTGTGCACAGAATATCTGACTCCTACATGGATTCTAGAGATTGCTTTTGTAGCAAATGATTACCACTGAGATCTCTTCCTAAGCCCTTGGAGTGTATTTTTAGTTTTTGAAACATGTAATTTCCTTATAATTTTATCGTAGCTGTCTTTTCTAATTTAAGTGCTTTATGTTTAATGAATATGGATCGGTTTTATGAAGTTTGTTATATTGCTAGCATGTCAGCATGCATGTCTAATACATGGTCAATATTTTGAAGTTATGTTCCAGACATTATAACTTTGAAATTGATATTTCTTCCTGGCATATTGTCCCTTTTATTGTTATGTGTTAGTGCTCTTGATGACTTCCAACTTTATTGGGCAATATTGTAGGAACATGTGCTGTGTGTATTCATGGGTCTTAACCCAAATATACACAGTAAGTACAAACAGCATTATGACCTACATTCTCCAACTTAATACAAAGTCTCAGACTGTATTTGTTTTTAAGGAGCTGTGCATTCTTTATGACTCCTTCCCTCAGTGCTGAGAGCTCAGCTTTCCTTCTGTGGTGGCCTTTCCAAGAGCACATGAGCTTACGCTAATGACAAGGACACGTTAGGCAAGCCCACACTGAGCGACAGTATCTAAAATAACAGGCTAATGTTCTGCATAAATGAAACATTACCCTGTCTTCAGAAGGGACAGGACTAGATCAGTGAGAACCTAAGCTTAGTGGGACAGATGGGTTCCCAGGAGATGACTGCACTTCCATCTACTCTAATAGTTAAGCACTGACTGTAGCGAAAAGAGCACAGCTAGGTGTTCATGGCACTGTATGCTATGCTACCACTGAGCTAGGCTCAGAGAGGCTGCCTGGGCCCTGCCAAACAGTGCAGAGGGAAGGAGGAGAAACTGAGCAACCCCTGAATGGATAAAAGAAGTTTTAAAGTAAGAAGCCGGGTCAATAGTTCATATTTTGCTTTCTTTCTTTCTTTCTTTCTTTCTTTCTTTCTTTCTTTCTTTCTTTCTTTCTTTCTTTCTTTCTTTCTTTCTTTCTTCATTCATTTTTTGATTCTTGTTTTGTGAGGCTAGGGAGGGGAAGTCATGTCCCAGCATGGCTGTGGAGGTCAGAGACTAATTGGCAAGAGTCAGATCTCTTCTGACATTACACTGATATCCAGCATTGTGGGATAGAGACAAGCAGATCTTGTAAGTTCTCTGTCGAGTCTGTCCAGCCCCAGCAGTGAGCTTTAAGTTCAGTGAGACCAACTCAGGTCATCAGGCTTGGTGGCACACCCCATGAACTCAGGTCATCAGGCTTGGTGGAGCACCCCATGAACTCAGGTCATCAGGCTTGGTGGAGCACCCCTACCCCAGCTCTGCTTTATTTGCTGCATATTATAGAGACACAGAATGAGAGGTCACTGCTTGGGCAAGGTTGCTGTAGACAGGAAGGAACTTCTATAGCCTCTATGTTCCCACATTGCTGAGGACTTTCCTCTAGACTTGGTTGAGTTATAATCTAAGTGTAATAAAAATATATCATCTTAGCTGTACAATTCCATGTGTTTTATTTTGTTGTTAACTACCAGCCAGATCAAGATGTCTGAAATATTCCTATTATTCCAGAAAGTTCTCCTGTACCTCTTTTTCTAGTCGGTCCTGCCTATACCCCAGGAGTATTCTGATATCTGTCTCTGGATAATTTTGTCTACATTGATACTTTATATAAAGTGTGTACAGCCACATACCATGTCATAGCAGGTGATGCCTGCTTAAAATATAGTTTTCGGTGGTTTTGTCATTGGATTGACATTATAACCTGTATGTAAGCCTGGGTGGTGTGGCCTGCACACACTGAGATTATACTCTGTGTAGTCATTAGCTGTGAGCCATTGTGTAGCACATGAGTAGATGAACAAATTCTTCATTGAACTTTTTGACAGTCATCAATGTGTGTTTATTATAAGTTTTTTAATTTCTGGGTTGGATTCCACTGGAAAAGCCATCGTAGCATTTGCTTGCTTGTTTTCCAATCTTCTTTCTGGTTTGTTTTTGGTTTTGTTTGTTTGTTTTGTCTTGCACAAAGTTGCTATGGATAGTGTTCATATTTTTATTTATCTATTTATTTTAGTAGACCTAAAGCTCTATTTCTCTTAGGTAGAAACAAAGGAATGTGAATGTCTGAATTTATCAGAAACTGTCTGAATTTATTGGAAATGCTAAATTTATAGAAACAGTTGGCACTGAGCATCTGTGTAATTCATTTCTGTAATTCTTATTGTTTTAGTTTTGCATTTATTTGATGTGTTAAAGGCATTGAGTGTCTTTCAAGCATCTTGTCCATCATCTGTAATGGACAAGTCTAGACTATTGATGTTATAAGTTATCTGACAGTCTAGATTTCTCTCTCTCTCTTTCTCTCTCTCTCTCTCTCTCTCTCTCTCTCTCTTTTTCTCCTCTTTCTCCTCTCCTCTCTTTTCTCTCCCTTCCCTCTGTGTCTGTGTCTTCTATGGCTATGTCTGTCATCTCTCTGCCTCTGTCTCACTCTAATTGTCTGTCTATCTCTCTATCTCAGTGTCTGTCTGGATGTCTACAGAGAGTTCATTTTTCATGGCTTGTTCTTTTTACTTTTTAGAAACAGTTTTCGGTGTGTGGAAGCTTTCAGGTTTGATGGCATTATCTGTAACCTGCCCCCTCTGTCATCTGTGTCTTCTGTGTCCTGTCTGAGGACTCCTGTAACTTGCCCCTTCTGTCTTCTATGTCTTCTGTGTCCTGTCTGAGGACTCCTGTAACTTGCCCCTTCTGTCTTCTATGTCTTCTGTGTCCTGTCTGAGGACTCCTGTAACTTGCCCCTTCTGTCTTCTATGTCTTCTGTGTCCTGTCTGAGGACTCCAGTAACTTGCCCCCTCTGTCTTCTGTGTCCTGTCTGAGGACTCTTCTTCCCATTGCAGATCATGACCGTGTTACCCAGCGTTCCTCCTAGAAGGTTTACAGCTTTATCGCTCCTTTCAGGACTCTGAGCTATCTTTGACTTTTGTGTGCTATAAGCTAATAGGTGAGAGTTCATTTTATCCACATATGGCTGTCTGTTTTCTTGGCTATGTTTTATTGAAAAGACCTATTTCCCTATGAAAATGATCTGTCACGTTTATAAAAATAAGTGCTAATTAAAATGAGCTTCTCTGGAGTTGCTCTCTCTTCCACTCGCCTATGCTCCAAGCATTTCCCCATTGACTCATGCTTTATGATATTGTGACATTTGCAGCATATTTTCTTTGTATAGCTTTCCTTTTAGGACATAAGAATGTTGTGTAAAGAAGACGGTAAGTAATCCACAAGCACTCCTTCAGTCGCCACTCTAACTTCTCTGGGATAGGCTACCCCATCACAGGTTCGCCATCTTTATTTTTCCCAGGTGCTATGCAGATTTGAAAATAATCGTATTTTTTATTAACACACCTATGGGAACATTTTGCATCTGCATTTTCATAAAGAAATTTTCTTTTACAAAAGCCCTCCGAATATAGTGCAGGCCATTTCATCACATTGCTTACATCTTAATCTCTCTTTATAACTTCTGTCATTGTAGTTCTCCCAGGTGCATCTCTGCATTCTTATTGCTTCTCTGGTTATACTTGAAATTAACTCTTTAAAATGCAAACGTGTATGTAATTTGATTTCAGTCTTAGCTGGCGAGTTCTCAGTAATTGCCTTCTTGTCGGTTAGAGGATGTGCACCACCCTTTCCACAAACTTCCCAGCTTCGTCAGTCCTGGTGCCCTGCTTTCCTCATGTCTCCTGGAAGCATAAGCTCTGTATAGATGTCCGCAGTCTGCATTGAGTTAATTCTCTCTGCCCCGCCTTAGCACCTTGGTGTTTCTGCCCTGTCTTCCTATGGTAATTTTTTTCTGTAGAAGTTGGTGGTTTGCGATAATCAGACACAAGGAAACTTGAGTGACTCTGGGTCTCCCCAACAGCTTAGCTAGGAGGCTTAGAGGTCTGCATGTCAGGCAACACTTTTGTCAGTTTCTGTTTGTTCTTTAGACATGTCGTGTGATGTAAGTTTCAGGTACACATTCAAATACAGGAAGGCCATCGATTGTGGGATGGAGGTACTGAGTCGTTTCCTCATAGCAGTTAAAGCAGGGCTTCTAGAGGGTTACGGGGGAGCTCCCTAGTTGGCATCAGCACCCATTTTCTAGTCTGCCTTCCTGGGCGAGATTACAGAAAAGCAGGATACAGCTAGATTGATTGATATCAATTGCCATAGAAAGGGTGGGAAACAGGAAAAGCAGCTAAGAATATTAATGCCTTTCAGAAACATTAGCAGATGCTGCCTGGGGTTTTGGCATTTAGATAAATATATGGTTAGAATGGTGTATAGATGGCTTAATAATCACAGCCCTTGGGTAACACTTGTGTGTCGCAAAGCAAAGGCTATAGCAGGTAACTTGGAATTAATTTAGTCTTTTAATGAAAAGGAATACTGTTTTCTCTTTTTCCTGTTCTCAAACATGCTTAATACATCCATTTATAACTTTTCAAATTGAAATAATTTCTGCTAAGTATATTGTATGTACCCTGACTTAAAAAAAATAACAGAAACAAGAATAAAGATGGTTTTCTTTCAGTCTTCTTTGTCCTGTTTGCTGCATTGCCACACCCTGTGTCTTCACCTTGCTTCCTCCTTATTTCTCTGTAGGAAGAGTCACTAAGAATAGCCCGAGTAATAGACATTCCATACAGGCAGATTGCTGAGTCATGAGTAATGGATGTTATATACAGGCAGACTGCTGAGTCATTCACTTCTCTTACAAAGTTAGGGAATATGAAGAACAATGTTGAGCAGATGAGTTCTTCATCTGAAAAGTCATATTTTTTAGAAAAATAAGGATTTCTAGTCCTCTCATCAGTCTTAGAGTTCATAATTTCATTCAGCTCTATTTTTGATACATATTATTATTTTTTATTAGATATTTTCTTTATTTACATTTTAAATGTTATCCCCTTTCCTATTTTCCCCTCTGAAAATTCCCTATACCCTCCCCCACTGCACCCCAACCTACCCACTCCCATTCCTGGCCCTGGCATTCCCCTATTCTGGGGCATATAACCTTCATAGGACCTAGGGCCTCTTCTCCCATTCATGACTGACTAGGCCATTCTCTGCTACATATGCAACTAGAGCCACAAGTCCCACCATGTGTTTTCTTCAATTGGTGGTTTAGTCCCAAGGAGCTCTGGGGGTACTGGTTAGTCTATCTTGTTGTTCTTCCTATGGGGCTGCAAACCTCTTCAGCTCCTTGGGTCCTTTCTCGAGCTCCTTCACTGGGTACCCTGTGCTCAGTCCAATGGATGGCTGTGAGCATCCACTTCTGTATTTGTCAGGCACTGGCAGAGCCTCTCAGGAGACAACTATCTCAGGATCCTGTCAGCAAGCTCTTGTTGTCATCTGCCATAGTGTCTGGGTTTGGTGAAAACTATGTTGAATGCCTTAAATCATACTTCAGAAGTCTGTTGAATATGATTTCCAGCAGGTTTTAAGTACAATAAATGTAAGGTGATGAGCAGATTAATAATATGGCCTGTAAATATTTCTGTAGGTGTCAATATTTTCTTTTCATGCTTACTTATATTAATATTCTAGCTGTGCCATTATAGTTCTCTGCCTGTGAAATAGTTAATCCATAAGAGATGTGCTACGACTGTTGAGTCCTTGATGATAAAATCAACATGTTGTCTTTTCCTTAAAGGGAAAGGCTTGAGCATCCTTATAGAATTTCAACCCCTATTTCTCCTTCCTCTTTCATTCTGAAATGCTTAAATCATAGCTTGGTTCTAAGCAATACCAGAATAACTTATTGACAAAGCACAGCTTAAAGCCTCAGCGTAGTCTTGGTCTGGGTTCCGAAGGCGAAGGTGGGATACTTACTGACAGCCACCCGAGGGAAGCCAATACCAATGTCAGCCCTGAAATCATATACATACAAGTAACGTCATAGCAGCTGAGCCAGTTGTGTTCATATATTTAAGAATATGCGTATGTAACAGTAGTTAAAGAAAAAGAAGCTATGAGTTTGAGAAGGATCCATGAGAAGGATTGGAGTGAGGAAAGAGGAGGGGGAAATGATGTAATGACTTTTAAGTTTCAAAACTTAACAATTTACAATATCTTAAAAAGAAGATTAAGATGTTTAAAAAAAAGATTTATTAAAAAAGAGAGAGAAACACAGGTTTTAAGAGGCTGGAGAGACAGCGCTTTGGTTAGGAGCACTGGCTGCTTTGCTAGAGGATTCAGTTTTCAGCACCCAGCTGGATACTCAGAACTGGCTGTAGCTCTAGTTCTGGGGATGCAGTGCTTTTTTCTGGCCTTCAGAGGCACGAGGCATGCCCCTGCTCTGTGGACATACAGGAAGGCAAACACTCAAACATGAGTGTGAGACTGCAGTAACTCTCAGGACCTGCATGGCGCCTCCAGTCCCCAGTGGGTGCCAGAGTGCTGTGCCCAGCTAGATCCAGGAGGAGTCTGGGGTCATAGAGTGGAGAGAGGGCATTCAGGTCAGCTCTGACTTTTGTTTCTGGAGAGGTAAGAAAGCAGCAGCCATTTCCTGTGGGAAAGAAGGTCCTGTGAAGCCTACACTCCTTCTTCTTAATTGTGGGAAAGTCAGAGGGAAGTGGCGTAAGAGATGATGGTAGAAGTTTGCCGAATTACACAGCCCATTACTCATGGGGGTGGGGGAGAGATTGGTCTGCTGTCCTGTTTTCTACACTTTTACTTCTACCATGGAAAGATGTAGAAACTACTGTCTCACCTTTATGGTTCAGTGTTTCCAGAGAGGCCTGGGAATGATAGTTACTATAGAAGGAAGACACTGTACTGGAAATGAAATGGTTTTATATGGGAAGTGGCAGAGTGCTTGAAGTCTGGAATGTCCTGTCCCAGCCTCTGAGACTGTATGGCCATCCTGCCAACCCACCCTCCACCTGGTAGCCCACCCTCCACCCTCCACCCTGACGGCCCACCCTCCACCTGACAGCCCACCTCCATCTGACAGCCCACCCTCTACCCTGTTAACCCACCCTCCACCCTGTTAATCCACCTTCCACCTGACAGCCCACCCTCCAATATGCCAGCCCACCCTGGTACTGCACCTGCGGCAGCCCTCAAGTGCTGTCTTCTCTACATTAAGTTAGGTTACTCTACTTCCTTAGCAGAGGCTATTCCTCTACTATGTCAGTTTTTTTGGAAGGCTTTTTTATTGTTTTTGTTTTTTGGGTTTGTTGTTGTTATGCCTATTGAAATTGAGTGTGTTTATTATGTAATTTTTTTCAGTCATCTGAGCCTAAATCTTTCAGGATTGGCTAAGAGCAACATTTTAAAATACTGCAGGGACATTTTTTAGCACATGTTAAAGTATATAGTCTAAACTTTTAGTGTGTGCCTAGATTAGTAGCTGACCTTTATAGTACTTTTAGTTTGGCAGTGGTTGTCCCTGTATTGTGTCCTTGTAACTGAATGATCTATTTCCAACAGTTTGAGAATAATGAGGCAAATGGCTTTGGAATTTGCCCCATTGTTTGAAAAGCTTTCGAGTGTGTCCCTTTGAAAAGTGACTTTGAGCAAGCCCGATCACACTGCCTGTGCTACAGTAAATGCTGAAGTAGCATCCTGGCACCCTTCCCAAGAGCACGAAGGAAGCTAGCCGCAGTCATCCCTGCTTCCTCCACCGCGTTGTACCTTGCTAGTGCTGGTGCAGCTCGCTCTGCGGATGTGCTGACACCCTCCCACTCGCCTGCTCTGCAGCAGCAAAGAATGGATCTCCGAGTCCAGAGGAGATGAAGGGTGTAGCGAGGTTGCAGGAGGCGGAGAGACATGAATATCTTCCAGCAGCTGAACAGGAAGGCATTTTAATACGATATTTTTTTCTTTCAACTGATACATTTTTGCTTTCTGTTATTTTCTAGAGAGATGTGGATAATTTGCCCTGCCTCCAACGCCTCTTCCTCAGCTTCAACAATATAACTAGGTAGGTGGCAACTCCCAGCTCATTAATAGATAACTTGTCTGTGTGGGCTCTAATACTCTGAGATTGTCAATGCTGGGGAGAGGTTTACTGTCCTGAAACATTTTACATTTGAAAATGGGGGACCGCCCATGACAAAGTTCTTTGTTGGGAAAAGGAAGCTCTTGTGTTGTCTGCCTCTGTTGCTAAAGATGATGCAGTTAGCACAGCAGGCCTTCCTTTAGTTCTGCTGGTGGGCTGCCTGGAGCTGTCAGTGTGGACTTGCTGGCCTTGGTTTGACAGCCACCGCCTTAGTTAGTTGAATTAGTTTCTTTCATAAATTATCGTCTGCGATTTGTACCGCCACTGAGCAGTTTTGATAAAGCAGGCTATATTTGTCACTGAGCTGCATGGGAATTAGGCCGTGCCTGCCTTCTAAGTGAGTCTCTGCTTAGAATGAGTGCTGCTGAGAAGGTCATGAGAATACACAAATGCACACATTTTGCTTGCCGTCCTTATATCATGATGTGTTGCCCAGTGTTAGTGTGGGAGGCTAGCGAATGAAGCAAAGGCAGAGGCCAGCCCTCAGTGCAGAAAGACCTCCTTCCCTCCTCGCTTTCTTTCTCCTCCCCTCTGCCTCTGTCTGAACTTGACTTCCCCTCTGTTCTTTGCTTTCTTGTCAAGGCTGATCTCTGGACTTGCATTTGTGTAGGATACCTATTAAGTTTAAATGCACATCTCTTCCTGGACCTGGTCTATGGGGTTCTGTGCATCTTTCTGGTCACATTCTTTCCCTTCCTGGCTTATACCTAAGTTTGACCCCACTTTCCTATTCTCTATCTCTAAAAAAAAACCAGTTACCCCCAAATGTTGAACATTTTAGAGATTTCAGAGGAAATGCCCTTCGATCCTCCCTTTTTCTCCTCGATAGAGAGGCATGAAAGTTTTCTGAAGGGCTTTCTGTGTTCTCAGCCTGCACCATGCTTTTTTAACTGCCCCGCTGTCATATGTGTGCTTGTATTTGTGTGTGTGTGTGTACATGTGTGTGTGTGTGTGTGTGTGTGTGTGTGTGTGTGTGTGTAAGGGGAGATGTGGCTCTTTTTGTTAGCATTGGTTTTCTTTAGGAGATTTCTAACCAATGACTGAAAAAGCTCTAAAGAGAATACTCACTGTTTAAGCTGTTGCAAACCCTTTGATTTCCCTAGTCCAAGGTGAACTTGTTCCTTCTTGTTCGTGTGAGCAATTGAAGAGATATATATTTGCTTCTATATAGATTATGCTACTCCCAGGCCCCAGGACACAAGCTCTCTGAACTCCTAAACTTTGAGCTTATAAGGAGTTTGGTTTGGTTGCTTATATACTAGAGAGCTTTCTTTCAAAGTCTGGAAGGGAGGTTCACCCAGCCTGCAAAATATGATTGGTAGGATTTCTTTTCCTTGAAAACAAACAAACAAACAAACAAACAAACAAGCGAAGCATGATTTCCTAAGAAACTGAGGAATAAGTGAGACAACACTTCAAGGCTCTGTCCCCTCCCCTACCCACATCCTTATCTGCTTTCCATCTGTGTATTTCTACACAGGCTGAGCTTTAGCGTTTCTTTAGTGTTTCTTCCTGATATGTTTTGGGGGAAAAAATGAATCTATTGCTCTGTACTGATATCTCTGACTCAGAGGTTTTGTATCATGATGCATTAGGTTTGGGGAAGGAAAAAAAACTCTTGGAGAACAAGCCTTGAAAACATTTGTGTGAACTTTACTTAAGACAGGAGGATGTCAGTTAGCTGTGCTACTGGACACTAGAGACTACTTCAATGACAATTCTGCATCTTCTGGACTCGTGTTCTGGTTAATAGAGCTGCCAGGCTTTCCAGTCCTGTGTTCCTGGATAGCCGAGGTCAGAGAGAAACAACAAAGGGAAGGACATTTTATAGGAGCTTCTGGTCCTCTCTGTGGAGATGCGAGCTGCATCTGGCATTTGAAGAGAGCCAGTGTATGGCCATTTAGAGGGGAAAACCTATTGACCCTTTCTTTCTCTTGTAAGACCTCTTAAGTTTTTACCAAGTTGTTGGAATCTTTTTTATTTAAATTTATCTGTATTTGTAAACATTTGAAAACATATTTTGAGTAAATAGACTTACATCACATTTTTCTTTCCCTTTTGTACCCCAACTCCTCCCAGAGAGCCCCCCTTTCAAAACCTGTATGTAATACCTTTTGTTTTTTTATCATATTCTTAAAATGTGTAAAATACTGTAACAATGAAAATGAGTATTATAAAAGTTGTTTGATATAAAACAACAATCAATTGAACAGTCTTATGTAGATGTTTGTCTACAGCAATACTTAAAATACATATGTTTTTCTCAATATAAATTTTAAATAACTTCAAATATATTAACTGTATGATATTTTAAAATAATATATCACTACTAGGGTTTTTAATGAACAAAAATAGATAAAGTCTTTTTGTTTGTTAGTTTGTTTTGTTTTTAGTAGAGCTTAAAATCTTGGCTTACTGTGGTACAAACACAAAATAAGAACAGTGTTTGGACATTGGAGTTCATTGTAATGAGGCTGCACTTCAATGTCCCTCACATCACCAAAGGATTTTACCTCCATAGTAGCTAAGCAAAGAGTTGACAGTTCTGCTGCACCAAGGAATGAATTGTACGCACAATTTTTGGATACAGATTTCCTGCTACGGTCAAAGCTATTTGACTTGAGTGATTATTGTCATTCCTAGCCCACAGGGAACAGGTTACATTAATTTAAGAAATGGTATATGTATTAAGATGGTCTATCCATGAAGTCATTCATCAACTGTTTCAATGAAGAATGATTCTGCTTGGAGGGTGGCACAGACGTTAGGTGAGGGTAAGATTCTAGTCTTCTCATTGTGTCCTAGATTTCCTGGATGTTTTGGGCTAGGAGCTTTTTGCACTTTTTGTTTTGTTTTCTTTGACTGTTGTGTCAATTCTATGATATCTTCTGCACCTGAGATTCTCTCTTCTATCTCTTGTATTCTGTTGGTGATGCTTGCATCTATGACTCCTGATCTCTTTTCTAGGTTTTCTAACTACAGGATTGTCTCCCTTTGTGATTTCTTTATTGTTTCTAGTTCTATCTTTAGATCCTGGATGGTTTTGTTCCTGTTTGATTGTGTTTGCCTGTAACTCCTTAAGGGATTTATGTGTTTCCTCTTTAAGGGCTTCTAGTTGTTTACCTGTGTTCCCCTGTATTTCTTTAAGGGAGTTATTTATGTCCTTCTTAATGTCCTCTATCATCATCATGAGAAGTGGTTTTAGATCTGAGTCTTGCTTTTCCAGTGTGTTGGGGGTATACAGGACTGGCTATGATGGGAGAATTCGGTTCTGATGATCCAAGTAAACTTGGTTTCTGTTGCTTATGTTCTTATGCTTGCCTTCCAACAACTGGTTATCTCTAGTGCTACCTACCCTGGCTATATCTGACTGGAGCCTATATTTCCCGTGATCCTGGTTGTGTCAGAACTCCTCCAAGTCAAGCTGTCTCTGTGATCCTGTGATTCTGGGGTCCTTCGTTCCTGAGATCTTGGGTGTGTCCAAAGCTCCTGGGAGTCAAGCTGCCTTTGGGATCTTGAGATCTGGTGTGACCAAGCTCCTGGGATCCTCTGATCCTGGGCATGTTAGAGCACCTGGGAGTGGAGCTGCCTCTGGGTATTATGGGGATGGCTGTAGAGGTTTTGCCCAAAGTGTGCTCAGGGCCCCAGCCCAGATAGACTGGAAGGAACCCCTGTCACTGGTCTGGCAGAGTTCCTATGTACCTGGGTCCCACTGGTCCTAGTTACTCCTGGTGTTGGGGACAGATGTTGTGTCCTCCTCACCTCTGATCCTCTGATCCTGGGCACATTGGAGCACCTGGGAGTGGAACTGTCTCTGGGTGTTGTGGGGCTGGCCAGTTGTTGGAATCTTAATGGTCCATCAGGATCAACTCTTAGATGCCCTGTGGAAATGCAGAAACTTCCAAAATGATATTTCATTATGGAATTCAAAGAGCTCCAACATGGGAGAAGTAGGTCTGTATGTTTAATGGTGGGTTCCTTGTGAGCATCGAATAGACCTGTATTGTGTGCTTGCCTGAAGATAGCAGAACAGTCCTGACTTCTGTCAGTAAGCATTAAAGTTACTATTAGAGAATGACCCACATATCCCATGTCACTTCTGTCAGTAGACTGTGCCTCTGCTATGTATCCCTCAGAGCATCCATGGCTTCACGAGGAGGGCACAGGTGAGTTATTAGTACATTGCAGTGCAGTGTTAGGCTTAGTTATGTGGGACAACAACAGGAGAGCACAGAGGTAAGTGCATACCCGCTGCTGAGCAGGAAGAGCCACTTGACTGTGCTGTTGGTGATGAATAGGCCTTAGGAAAGAGAGGGTATACTTGACTCAGAGGGCTCAAGCTTCCAGGTCCACACTGTAGGAACCCCTCTCTCTCTTCCTCATCTTGCACTGACTCTATGCCCTCACCTAGCCCATAAAGTGTTCGGGGGCATCTGACAAAGTACATTGCTCATGATCATGAGAGAAACAGCCTGTGATAAATCAGAAGGATTGCTGAATGTGCATACTCTCTAGCTGGGGTCATTCAGTCTTCCAGCCCTTCTAAGCTGCTGTTGCTTTTCCCTGTTGTTCTGGGCCTCATTTTCTTCGTTACTTGTCTAGGGCTGTGACACAATGCCTTGACCAATGTAACTTAAAAAGAAAATGTTTAAATGGCTTTATAGTTTCAGAATGTTGGAGTCCATGGCAGAGGGAAGAAACAGCTGAGAGCTCACATCTTGGTCCATGACAAACTGGACTAGCACTACTTTAAATCACACGAATCTTATGAAACCTCAAAGCCTGCTCCCAGTACCCTACCTCCTCAGAAATACAGCACCTCCTGATCCTTCTCAAACGGTTCTGCCCACTGAGGACCAAATATTCAAACATACTAGCCTTGGGGCTAGAGAGATGGTTCAGTAGTTAAGAGCTGGTTGCTCTTCCAGAGGTCCTGAGTTCAATTCCCAGCAACCACGTGGTGGCTCAGAACCATCTGTAATGGGATCTGATATTCTCGATATTCTCTTCTGTCATGCAGACCCACATGCAAATTGATCACTCATATGCATACACATAAATAAATTAAAATATCTTTTAAAATTAAAAATTAAACAGAATTCACCAACTATACACGCCTCTGGAGGCCTTCTTCATTCAAACCACCAAGTACAATGTGTCTGTCTTTACTAGTAAGCTTTTCTTCTCTTTTGTTTGTTTCCTTTTGAGACATAGTCTATAGCCCAGGCTAGGAAATAAAGGGCTATAAGATAGACTTATGTGGTAGTTTGAATGAGAATGGCTCCTATAGGCTCATATATTTGAATGCCTTGGGAGTGACATTAGGAGGTATGGCCTTGTTGGGGTGTATGTGGCCTTGTTGGAGGAAGTGTGTCATTTGGGGTGGGCCTTGGGGTTTCAGTAGCTCAAGCCAGGCCCAATGGCTCTCTCACTCTCTTCCTCCTGCTTACCAATTTGCCAATGTAGAAGTCTCAGCTATCACCCTAGCATTTGTTGCCATGTTTCCTGCCATGATGATAATGAACTAAACCTCTGAGTGTAAGCAACCTATGTTAAATTAGATTAAATGCTTTCTTTTATTTATACAAGTAGCCATGGTCATGGTGTGGTTGTGGTCTTTCTTCACAGCACTGGAAACCCTAAGCCAGTGAGGCATAGCCACATTGTCTTTCAGTCCGTCTCGAGGGCTCTTTCATCTGGTAGACCTGGAGTGCGATGCTCACCAAACAGTCTCTGCACACCATCTTCTGCCACTAGCAACCTCTGTTCTACTCAGTCTCTAAAGTTGATTGTTGAGGGAGGTCTCTCACATGAATGAAACCCTACACTGTTTGTAATTTTATGTGTAGCCTGTTTTAATTAGCATGATATACTCAAAGTCACCTATGTTGCTATATGTCAGAATTTCCTTCCTACGTTGAATACTCATGTTCTCTTGACATAGTATAGAATACACCAGAAGAGGGAGCTTTCAGAACAGGCCAGGCCTACCTTCCCATTCTAGTTTTTTTATTTTATTTTATTTTATTTTCCAGCATTGTGCCCTATGTAGCCTCCTTAAAGACACCCTATACCTCTGCTTGGTCTTTTTGTCTACCTTCACCTTGGCAATCACTTTTACATTTCCTATTCCTGTTGGGATAACTTGAGATCAACTTGTACCTCTCAGATTAAATGACACTAAGAGTTCACATGCTAAATGCAGCATTTGAAGTTACTTTTTGTGGATTCCGATTCCACAGCGCCCACAGCCCCAGTTCTGTAGTTTTAAATTCAGTTCAAGAATTCATAGGTAAAGCTGGAATTATACCTGACTTAAAAATATCATTGGTATGTGTTTTGTAACCTCAGTCCAGAACATATTCAGGGATGCTACAACCAGCTTGGTTCTTCAGGACTAGGAAAAGAAGACAAAAGAGAAAATACCAGAGTCTACCTTATACTGTAAGGGAAGTACTGTTTCATATAATTTTCTGCTTTTGTACCCTTGGGGGCCAGAAGAGGGTATCAGATTCCTCTGGAAATAAAGTTGCAAGTAGTTGTGAGCCACCTAATATGGGTACTGGGAACTCATCTTGGTTTTTTTTCCAAGAACATTTTGATCTCTTATCCATTGAGCTGTCTCTTTAGTCCCACCTTGTTAAAACAACCCTGCTGTTCTCAACACTGTCTTTTTTTTAAAAAATACATTTATCTATCTATCTATCTATCTATCTACCTATCTATTTATTATTGGACAGGAACAAGTGCTACATCAGCTGTGTAGAAGTCAGAGGACAACTTGCTGGGTTGGTTTCCTCTTCTCCTCATGTTGTCTTGGATATTGAATTTAGATTACCAGGCTTGGTGGCAGGTGCCTGCTGAGCCATCTCTCAGACTCTGACATTGAAAATTTTTTAAATTAGATATTTTCCTTATTTACATTTCAAATATTATCCCCTTTCCTGGTTTCCCTTCTGAAAACCCCCTATGCCCTCGCCCTCCCTCTGCTCACCAATCCATCCACTCCTGCTTCCTGGCTCTGGCATTCCCCTATACTGGGGCATAGAGCCTTCACAGGACCAAGGGCCTCTCCTCCCATTGATGACCAACTAGGTCATCCTCTGCTACATATGCACCTGGAGCCATGAGTTCCTCCATGTGTACTCTTTGGTTGGCAAAAATTTTAATCTAGGCTTCTATTTTGTTTTTGGAGGAAGTAGAGCTGTTATAAAGAGTCTAAAGTGGCAGGGGAGACAGCTAAGTGGTGAAGAACACTAGCTGCTTTTTCAGAAGACTTTAATTTGGTTCCCAGAACCCACATGACAGTTCACAACTATCTGTAACTTTAATTCCAGGGGAGCCAACATCCTCTTCTAATGTCTGTAGGCCAGGCATACATGTAGTGTACACACATATGTGCAGACAAAATACCCATAAACACAAAATAAAAATACTTTTTATAAAGGGAAATATTCTAATGGCTTCTGCTAGAAATTATAACCATTAATGATCTCTCTTGTTCCCCTATTTATCCTTATGGTATGTGTGTGTGTGTGTGTGTGTGTTTGTGTTGCTGGAGATGAATGGAGCTCAGGACCTGTACATGCCAGGCAAGTACAAGATTTCCCCCTGTTATGGAAATAAACATCACTGTCATTCCTCTAGAACAGAATGGTATAACATTGTCTGGAAAAGTTTCTATAGATAAATAGGCACTAGAAGTCAACTTCTTGGTGTGTCTTCTGCATCTTTTTGTATATTGTACAATAATAACTTGGGTGAGGTTCTCTTTGAACTCTTGACAGAATGTACTCACATTGTGTCTTCTAATTCACTAAGTTGGGTATGGAGTTGACTGCTAGTGAAAGCATCTACAGGATGTAAGTAGAGAATAGAGGTTCATTCTACAACTTATCAGGGCACCCTGAACACCAGCTGGCCCCAGCAGTAGCAGTCATGTTTACATAGGTTGTTGAGATGCTGGCAGTATGGTTTTTCTTACAGCAGCTTCCTCCTGTACTGGGAGTCTCCTCTTTCTAGTCTCAAGCATGGTTTTTTTCTGAGGACAGTGTTTATAAGCCTTGCAGTTTATTGAAGGGTCAGAGTTCACAAAGCAGGTATAGGAAAAAAAAAAGAAAGAAGAAGAAGAAAGGAAGGAAGGAAGGAAGAAATGAAAAGGACAGGTGAATGTGTAAGTCAGTGGGGAGTCTGGGGATCCCTCCCAGGCTGGTTTCTTCCCTTACCGGATGCTAAAGGAACAAGGCTCGGCTAATGGACAGTATTGCTTTGTTTTTTCAGTTATTATATACCTTATTTTATTATCCTCTACTTCTGTCCTGTCTTATCTATAGCTATTTAAAATGCTAACTCTGCTGGTACAAAAGTACCTAAAAATGCTGCCCTGTCTGTAGTGAGGCATTCTGAAGCAGGGCGTGGTACAGAGCATATTGTCCAGCTCCTGGGAGAAAACTGTTGGGGTTAGTCATTGCACAGCTGTGGCTTCAGTGCAGAGATCACCTGGCTTCAGCAGGTATCACGAGTAATTGGAGATTTTCTGGGACTTCTCAGCCAGCTTATAAATAAGCACAGATGATTTTGAAGTCACAGTGAATTTTCAAACTCATTTTATTGTAGTTATAAAGGTTCATTTTCACAAGTTCAAATAAATTGAGGTGTTTTTCCCCAAAGAAGTCTTCTTAAACTAAAATTAAATGAAGGTCCTGATTTCTGGCTGTTTCCACACCTTGCATCAGGCTGAATTTACACTTGACCCGAGAGATTGATAGCTATTTATGGCAATGAATTAGCATAAATATATGTATATTGTTGATTTAGAAAGAAAGTCTTATTGTGTAGCTTAGGATAATCTTTAACTTGCTGTATAACTGAACTGTTAAATTTTGGAATTACAGGTGTGTACCATTATGCTGGTATGCATTAACAATTTTAATATAATTTATTAATTATTTGAGAGTTTTATTGATGCAAATAAAGCATTATCACAATTACCACTAACTTCTCCCAGAGCTACTCCCAACCCCATACCAATTTCCTAACCCCCATCACAATTTCCTGGTTTTTTTTTTATTTTTATTTTTTAATAACCCACTGAGTCCAGCCTGTGCTGCCATGTACTGACAGATTTGGCGCTATCTACTGGAGCAGGTCAACAGGACAGGGTTCTAGATACCAACCACTGGCCAAACCTTAAAGAAAACTGACTCTCCCTCTCTTTGGAAGCCATCATCTGTCCATAGCGTCTTAGTCCGTGATAGGTTAGTGGTTCTCAACCTTCCTAATGCTGCAACCCTTTAATTCAGTTCCTCATGTTGTGGTGACCCCTCCAGCCACAAAATTATTTTTGTTGCCATTTCATAACTATAATTTTCCTACTGTTATGAATTGTAATATAAATGTCTATTTTCTGATGGTCTTCAGTGACCCCCATGAATAGGTTGTTAGACCCCCAATGGGGTGCTGTCCAAAGGTTGAGAAATGTTGGGATAGGGGGTCATAAGCTCACTATCTCCAACCTATAATATTGGCTAGCTTGATCCTGTGCGGGTCTTGTGCAGGCAGCCAGAATGGCCATGATGATGAAGCAGATAGTGTTTGCTTCCAGTCTTTCCTGACCTCTGGTTCTGACAATCTTTCTACCTCTCCTTCCATGATGATCCCTGAGCTTGTGTGTGTGTGTGTGTGTGTGTGTGTGTGTGTGAGACACTTATTCTCTGCACTTTGGCAAATTATGAGTTTGGTGTTAACCTCTGTCTGCTGAACAAAGAGCTTTTCTGCTGAGGTCTGAGAGCTGCATTGTCTATGGGTAGAGATCTGAATTTAGATGACACATTTAACAACATATTAGTAGTAGTTCACCCTTAAGGCCCATGAGTTTTCCAACCATTGGTTCTTGCCAGAGTTAGAGTACCATAGGCATACTC
>CACVCL010027411.1:0-110000 GCA_902729485.2 Mus minutoides | reverse complement strand
ATGGCAAATAGTTATTACTCACTTTAATGAATGAATAAATAAAGCCAAGTTTAATCTGATGTTTCTCAATATTCATAAATAACTTTTTAAAAACTGTGTTTGAGTGTTTTGCCTACATTTGCTAAGTGTTTTACATGTGTTACTGGTGCCCATAGAGGCCAGAAGAGGCTATCGGGTCTGCTGGCTCTCTCCTGCTTCTCAGAGGTCTTTTAAAGGCCTCATTCAGCAAGTTCTGCCATGTAGCAGTCTCAGGAGTCTGTCCTTAAGTGCTTCTTGGGGTCACAGCCCAGGATGTAAATCTGTTCAAAAGGAAATAGGACGGAGAGCTAAGTTAGCATTGTGTTAGAGTCAGCTTACTTTGTTGTGCACAGCTGTCTCAAGATCTCCAGTCCAAGAATCTCCTCAGTGGGTTAAACCATCAAATACATACTTTCGAACATTTGAAAAGATTTAAATTTCTTTCTTGGAGAAAACAGATACCTTCCTTGTGATTGCTCCTAAGTCATCTGTCGCAAAGGGAAGCGAACACCTGTTAGTGTGAAGATCTGACCTGATCAGATCTGACAGAGGTCACTGTGCACAATGTGATAAGACCTAGTCTACTGCCACCAGCATCTGGGTTCTCCTTGGGACTGTTTTTTCCTTCTCAATATGTGTTTCTTTTTATATTTTTTATTGCTGATTTTTTGGTCTGGCAATTTTTAAGAACTATTTTTGGGCATTCCACAATGCTAAGACATGGTGAGTGTGTGGGTTATGCTGCCTTACTTAGAAGTCTTGAGCTCCTGTTTGATAACCTTCTGGAGAATCAGCTTTGATTTAGCTGAGACTAAAATTCTGAATGTTTAGGGTTGTTTTTTAATTGAAGAGGGCAGATCTAGAGTAATACTTATTCTAGAACTAGATGATGCATTTTAAAATATGTATTTGTGCTATTTTTATGTTAAACATAGGATTTTTGGATTTATGGGAGAAGCAATAATTTACCTGCATTATTTCCCATGTTCTGTTTTGCCCCATGAGGCTATTATGACTAAGGCATATGTCACCTACATGTATGGGGAGGGATTTCAATACATAGCATGACCCAAATTATTAGCCCTAGAATTTATATAGGAGCTGTTCATATATCTGTACCTTCTCTCCAGAGAAGAAAAAGAAACATTGGAGAGGGGAGACGAGAGAGGGGAGAGAAAGACCAACCAGCCGCATCTTCCTAACATAAATACGTCCTGAGATGAACAGGCAATAGTCTCCTAGCCTGTTAGCCTCTGGAATGTAAGCCAATGACTCCAGATTATATTTCTGTTTGGAATGTAAACACATAGCTCTGGGAAATAAATTTCTAGATTATTCTCAAGGTCTCTGTTTAACCCCCTTTAAAGCCTCCATCATAGAGAAACTTGAAATCGTCACCATCTCTGATCACCTTGTACTTGAGGCTTTGTGCTTTAGTGCACAATCTGGTTCTTCAATGAACTGTCTTCACTCTGTCTAGAATGATACTGTCTCCCAGCCCCTGATGGCCTGGAGATGCTCTTGATCCCATGGCCCCTCAACAGTCACATTCTGCTAGGGCTCGTGGCACCAGCTTTGCATGTATGTCCTGGTGCTCAGACAGATACTCAGAGACCCTCTACAGACTTCTGGGTCTCCTCTGTAAACTGACCCATCTTCACTACCTACCACCCACATCCTGGGACTCGCAGCAGACCCAGAATCTGCAGTGTTTCATCTCGTTAGTGAGACCTCTGTTCTCTCTTTGGATACTCTGCCAAGTGCATCCTGTCATCTGGAAAGTGTCTCCAGGCAGAAGCCAAGGTGAATGTGACTTTCCTGTGATTTCTCTCTCTCAAAGGGGCACACTCTCGATACCATGCCTTATTTAACACTTGGATTCTGTATTTTCTTCTGCTTTACAGCATTTTATATTGTAATAAAATGTCTGATGTCATTGTGGCTAAAACTGCAATTCTGTCTCTCAGGTTTTCAGACTTCTGATTGGAGTCATCTCTCCCATTTGCTCATCTCTCCCCTCAGGCCAACTGAAAGGTTGGTCTTCTGTCTAAACCTTTCCTAATAACTGAGATGTGCAATTTAGAAAAGGACTAAAACTGTATATACTCTTTAGATTTTTAAACTCTCCCAAGTGTCATGTAGCATTCAGAAGGCCCCACACGTGTGTCTTCTTTACTTTATCTCCCTGTAGAAAAGGCATCCTACACTGTAGTTAGCTTTTCCCACTCTAGGAGATCAGCTGGGCTGAGTGAGCTGCCTCTGATAGCACAGGGTGGTGATGTTTGGATAGAGTGTGTGTTTGTTTATACTGTTCGTGATGGAAACACAAATACTGTGCTGTGTCAGTTATGCAGGAACAAACTTCCGAGAGTCTTTACATAAGCTGCTGACTTGGGGTTAGATAATCTTAGCCTTTAACTTCTACTGTAAATTCTGAACCAATTGAAGAGATACAGGAGTCAAATGGAGTTCAAAATAGCAGATTGTAATTTTGATATGCATGATCAGGAAACATTTATCTATTCAGTTAGTTAGTTGGGTTCTGATTGTGTTGTGTTGTTTTGATTTATTTTGAGATAGAGTCTCTCTACTGAGCCCTGGCATATCTTGGCTATGTAGATCAGGCTGGCCTTGAACTCACAGAGGTCTGCCTGCCTCTGCCTCTGCCTCTGCCTCTGCCTCTGCCTCTGCCTCTGCCTCTGCCTCTGCCTCTGCCTCTGCCTCTGCCTCTGCCTCTGCCTCTGCCTCTGCCTCTGCCTCTGCCTCTGCCTCTGCCTCTGCAATGCTGGAATTTAAAGTATGCACCTCCACACCTGGCTTTAAAATTTTTATTTAATGTATTTATGTGTGTGTGTGTGTGTGCTTGTGTTTGTCTCTGTGTGATCTATGTGAATGCATGTGTGTGTGTGTGATCTATTTGAGTGCATGTACATGTGTGTATGTGGAGAGGGTGCACACAAAGGCCATAGCAGAGCATCAGATCCTTAAGAGCTAGAGTTACAGGCATTTGTGGGAAATCTGGCTTGTTTCCTGAGTGCTGGGATCAGAACTTCAGTCCCCATAATTAAACAGCAAACACTCCTACCCACCATAGCATCTCTCCAATTCCTCAGCCTCAGGCAATATATCTTTTCAAATGTTTACACCATTGCTGGCAGAGGAGTTGGAAGGTGAGAGCCATTTTTCTGGGGGGTGGGCAGAGCTAGAGCTCTGGTACCAGTGGTTCAGAAAAGCAAAGAGAGAGGAGGGTTCTGTGTGTAGTGAGTACTCCTGTCCCCCAGTCTGCCTCTTTAGGGGAGGTCTTCTTGAAAGAATGTGTGCTGGTCATCTTCCCATTGCTGTGGCAGAATAATGGAGACATCTGAAGAGGGCATAGTTTTGATTGACTCATGGATTCTAGAGTTCTGGGGTCTTTTGCCCAGTTGCTGTTAGGTTGCAGTAGCTCAGTTTATCATGCCAGAAGTGCTTTGTGGAAGGAGTCTGACAAGTTCCTGGCAGCTTGGAAGGAGAGGGGAAGATAGAGACTTGAGCTGGGCACAAAATATGCCCTTGGAGGGCACATTCCCAAGGACTGCTTCCTCCAAGCAGACCCTTCCTTCTAAGCACTCCTCCAGTGTCCAATTGAGCTGTGAATTCAGGCCTGAGATCAGAACCTTGTGACCCAGTCACCTCCCAAAGGCCTCTGAATACCATCGCCTCAGGGACCAGATCTTAACATACCAGCTTCTTCCATAGCATCAAAGATTCGAACTCTAAAAAAAGGCTGTGCATTCAGGGAAAGGATTTTTAGACTGACTCTTCACTCTTTCATTAGTATTAATGAATTATTGATTTAGTATTAATGATGGCTCTAATGTGGTGCTGAACCCTGACCAGTCCAAGAAGGAAAGTACTTATCCAGTCTTGCAGAGCACTTGACATGGTTAAAGAGGGAGGAGCACCATTTTCTTCTTTAAAGACTGTCCCATGCTGGTCCGTCTTAGACGCCTTCGCCTTTAATTGCAGCATTGGAGAGGCAGAGGAAGGCGGATCTCTATGAGTTTAGGCTAGCTCGGCCTACATAGTGAATTCCAGGCTAGCAAAGGCTGTGTAGAGAGACTGTCTCAAAACACAAAACAAACAAACACACAAATAAAAGGATCTCTCGCTTGCATGCAAATAAAGAAGGTGAGGGAACTTCTGGATTCTTGCACTGAAGGGAAATCTTAACAGCTTTGTTTATCCCACGTGATAAGCTATCCCAATGACCTAATTACAAACTCCAATATCTAGTCTCTGGGCACTGTTTCAGTGTTTAAAAGATACTTTTTATTTTATAAAATGATGTGTATTAATGGTGTTCAACTTGAGATTTGCATATATGATGTCATAATTAGCTTCAGTTGTCAGTCGCACACACCTGGGAAGAGGGACTCCCAACTGAGGCTTTACCTCCGTTGGATTGGCCTGTGTGCTTGTCTGTGGGGCATTTTCTTAATTCCTAATTGATGTAGGAAGGGTGTGGATAGATGCATTCAGGTCAGAACTGCAGCTCTTCAGCCCTCCGATGTTAGAGTGATTTATCCATGACTAATCTCTCCATTCAAAAGCGTGCAGTCTCAGTGTACAGTGATGAGAAACTGTTATTTTATGATCTTTTCATTAAAAGCTTGATTAAAAAAAAAGAAGGGTGAACCCACTGTGCACTGTGCGATCCCTGACCAGGTGGTCCTGAGCTGTATAAGAAAGCAAGCTGAGTAAGTAAGCCACTCGGGCTGTGTGCCTCTGCTTCAGTTCCTTCCTCCAGCTTCCCACCTTGAGTCTTGCTCTGACTTCCCTGGGGTGTGAGCCACACAAACGCCTTCCTCCACGCACTGCTTTTGGTGGTGACGTTTATCACAGCAATGGAAAACAAAGTGGGACATTTGTATATCTTGTGGGATGACCAGACCAATTTACACTTTTCAAACATATGATACATTGTTATTAAACATAATCTCCTAAACTCATTCCCTCTAATAGAAATGTAGCATCTGTTGAACCAGATCTCTGCACTCAGCATTATTCCACTGGCTGATCCTGCTCTAACTCCTTGTAACCCCCATTCTGTTCAATGCTTCTGTAAGGTCAGCTATTTTAGATCCCATATGTAAGTGAGATCAAATAGATTTAGCCCTCTGTCTCTGGCTTGTTTTTCTCAGTTCAGTGTCATCCAGTTTTATCCCTGTTACAAAGGACAAGATTTCCTTCTGAGGTGGACTACAATTGTGCTGTGTATACATACCTCACATCTTCTTTCATGTGTGTGTGCGTGCGTGCATGTGCACATTCATGTAAAAGTGCACATGTGTATATATACATGTGTACAGCACAGAGCCCCCTCAGTGTTGCTCCTCATGCGGTGTTCATTCAGCCGTCAGTACATGCTTAAGTTGGCCCCATATTGAAACTGTTGTGAGCAGAGTGCCCATGATATGCCACTTCATTTTCTTTGGATGGAAAATGGGGTTTCTGGGTCATATCATAGCTCTGTTAATTTTTTAAGGTGCTCCATACTGTTTTCCATATTGCCACCCCGACTTAAATTCTCACTGACAGTATCCGATGGTAGACAAAGGTCCCCTTCCTCCACGTACTCCTTTTCATCATGGTGACCATAAGACAGGAATGGGCCTTCTGAGGGTTTGGGGCCCTGTGGTGAAGAAGGCATGTTCTGAGGCGTTGGTGTGTGTGTGTGTGTGTGTGTGTGTGTGTGTGTGTGTGTGTATGGGGGGCTCTTCACATCTTAGTAGGAGCAGGAAGCAAAGAGGAAGGCAAGGACCAGGGGCAGTGTCACCTTGGAAAACATGCCCTAGTGACCTCTCGGTCAGCTGGGCCTAACCTTCAGAAGCCTCCTAAAATCGCAGCACTGGATGGGGAACAGGTATTCAGAACACTGCGGGCACACTTGAGATCAAACCACGACTCCAATGTCCTCGCCAACATCCACAGCTTGTGTTTTGAAAGTAGCCATTCTAACAAACATGATGGGGTCGTGTCTCTGGCTTTAGTTGGAATTTGTTTGTTTGTTTTTTTATGTGCCTATTGACTGATTGTATACATACTTTTGAGAAATGTCTATTGAGGTCCATTTTTTTTCATAAAACTTTTCACGTAACGGCTTAAAAATAAATTGGCAGTGTCTGTTGTAGACCTCCAAATCAGAGTCTCATTTTTAACTTTGAGCAACATCTCGTGGAAAGCGCTGGATGAATGTGTTAGCAGGGCAGGGCTTCTGTGCTGTGACCCGGAGCTTACTGGACAACATCCTGTTTTACACATTAGGGCGTTGGCTTCTTTCTCTTAAGTGAGCTCAGGGGGCTTGAGTGTGCTCCCAGTTTTTCATAGAGGGCGAGTCAGGTAAATCTTAAGGATACAGAGGGACATTCAACTGTGCCCAGTGCTGTGGCCGGGCGTGTCCTCTGCTGAGTCCTTTCCCAGCTCAGTACAGTCTCTTCCCCGCCTCTTTCGTTAAAGAACCCATTTTTATCCCAGCCAGTTGATAAGACACATTTACACATTTCTTCTTGTAAAACACCAAAGATGGCATTATTGAACGTGGCAGAGACTGAATGTATAGCTTTGTTTCCTATGACTGTGTGATCAGTCACAGAGAACACACCAAATCCCACACCAAACCGCAAGTGACAGGCAGGATGAAGGAAAGCCAGCACCATGGTGTGTACCAATAGGCCCCTTCACAGCTCTGTCGGAGAGTTTCTGAGGAGTGGAATGTTGGAAGTCTCTGACCCATCAGCAGTCCCCTGACTGGGAAGCCTGTTACTAGTTCAGGTTGCCAAGCCACATAATAGACCTCCTGGATCACGGTTGCTGTTTCCGGAGATCTGGTGACTCCAGTGCACAGTTGAGAGGTGCTGCTGCAGAGGGTTTCCATTAAGTGTCCCTAATTAGGTTAGGTACCAGTTGGAAGTAATCAACCTGGCCAAGGGCACAACACACTCAGTCCTGGAAGTGAGTGGGTGGTAGCAGTTTGTGGAAGGGTTTACTGCAGGGAAGAAGTCTATTAACAGGGAAAAGGAGCTGGGTGGAAGAGTAACAGTAGCTACACGTGTGAGCACATAGCTTCATTTTGTGTTCACATTAATGACAGATGGCAGAACCTTCTATTCTCTAGTTCTCTGAATTAAACTCCAACCTCCCTCCCTCCTTTCCTCCCTCCCTCTCTCCCTCCCTCCCTCCCTCCCTCCCTCCCTCCCTCCCTTCCTCCCTGTGTGTGTGTGCGCGCGCGTGTGTGTGTGTGTGTGTGTGTGTGTGTGTGTGTGGTGACACGCACACACACGCTGGCACACCCACATCTCCTCCTGTGCTCTACTTCCACCCTCTTTCACTTCCCCAAGCCATCTGTCTGCCTGACCTAAATAGGAAAGGCTCCTGCTTCCTCCTCAGGGTGGAGACGCCTATTCTCCAGTGATGATTAGCATGCTAAGAATGGACACCCATACGTCCCTGTTCAGGGACACTTCCATTCACTGTGTTCTTGGGAGAGTTGAAGGAGCCTGTTTGCCTCACCCACTGCATTCCATCCTGTTGCTAAGGCACTAATGTGAATTTTTCCCTTTTACAGCTCTGAACTAGCTGTTCAAATACATGTATGTTGGCTCAAGTGAGCCAGACTTTTAACCCTCAGGAGTTAGAGCTCTCTTTACAGATATATATATATATATATATATATATATATATATATATATATATATATATATATATGCAGATACAGATTATATAATGCATATATATGCCTATATTTACATACATATGTATATATACACATAAGCATCTAGGAACAGATCAAAGGTTGTAATTCTTTAATAATGATTGCTATAGATTGATAGCCAAGTAACAATTCTCTCCTCCCTCCCATCCTTCCCCTCCTTTTCTTCCCCTCCATCTTCTCCCCTCCCTTCCCTCTATTTTCCCTTCCCTCCTCTCCTTTTCCTTCTCCTACTCTCCTCTTCCTTTCTTCTTTCCTGATTTTTTTGAGCAGTTGAGATTTTTCAAATACATTTTATTCACCTCTTAAGCTCATTAATACAAATTCCTGTAATGCTTTTTCCTTTATGTTTTTCACTCTACCAATTTTAAGTATTTTGTAGAACTTTCTAATGATTTCATGTTTTTTGTATGAATGACTATGTGCCTCTGAGTGTGAGTATGTGTGAAAATATGTATGTGAGTGTGAATGTGTGAGAGAGAGAGTGTGTGTGAGTGTGTGAGTGTGAATGTGTGAGAGAGGGAGTGTGTGAGTGTGTGAGAGAGGGTGTGTGTGAGTGTGAATATAAGAGTGAGTGAGTGAGTGTGTGAGTGTGAATGTGTGATAGAGGGTGTGTGTGAGTGTGAATGTGTGAGAGAGGGTGTGTGTTAGTGTGTGAGTGTGAATGTAAGAGAGGAAGTGAGTGTGTGAGTGTGAATGTGTGAGAGAGGGAGTGAGTGTGAATGTGTGAGAGAGGGTGTATTTGAGTATGTGAGTGTGAATGCATGAGAGAGGGAAGGAGTGAGTGTGTGAGTGTGTGAGAGAGGGTGTGTGTGAGTGTGAGTGTGTATGTATGTGAGTGTTGGGGGTATGGAGCTGCTGGAGCTGGTATTGAGGGACAGTATCTGCCTAGAGTATAGCCACTCCCCCGCCCCTGGAGTCTCTGATGTTTGAGTTGCTGATGTAGATCAGCCAGCTCTCAAGGTCTTGCAGATCTCTGAAGTGGGCATAGTGATCACGGTCACTGGGAATGCAGCTTCCCACTGTACACACAGGCACATTTTACACTTCCTTGAAGATAGTGTTTAGTTTTGTGTGTGACACCGATTCTTTCAACAGAAAACCATTAGACCAACCTCAGTGGAATAATTGAGAAGGCTCATGCTAAGTGTAATAGAAATTTTTTTGTTAGCTAGTTTTATACATCCTTAGTTTTGATGGTAACATTACTTTAAAATTACACACAGCAATAAGAAGCAAATCATATGTTCTGCAGTCTAGCTGTAGATAGTAAGAGTACAAATAGAACCCACTTACCATGAAATAAAGATATTCCACTTTGATTCTGGGCACACTGTTTGCATTTTTTCAGTCTATCTATCTGATTAGTAACATATACCAATATTCTAAGAAGAGGATAAGGAAATTCGTTTATCATTTATCAGGAAGTTCTTCGGAATAGTTAGACTTTGTCCTATCATTTCACCCAGTCCTACAACTGTTTGTTTCTTATAAAGTAGTCTCAATTTTTCTATATCAGTTTTTTTAAGAAAAATTTACATGCAATAAAATATAGTCATTTTAAGCATAGTCTCATAAATGTTGACGGCATCTGTCCTCTGTAACCACAAGAGCAGTGAGCCTGAGAGAAGCCTAGATGTTATTCAGCACTCTGATCACAAGTCCTGCCCCTTTCACACTCTGGCCTTCTGTAGACCTTCTGTTCTTTATTCCAAGAAAGACTACCAGAAGTTTTAATATGTTTAGCCCTTATAACTTCCCCTCCTCCTTCAGTCTAATGTACAAGGAGCTCTCTACTCTTGTCCTTTGTCTTTCCTGTATCCACTACACAAGTTTACTCCATTGTGATTTTTCTGAACTAAAGTTCTGCTCACATTACCACTACCACCCACTTCCATTACCCACTCTCCACCCTTAGCCGTCCTCCCTCAGCTGTCCTCCCACACTTCATGTTTAACATCCCCTGATGGCTCCTCTCCCTTCCTCAGCTCAGTCACTGGTAGAAGGGCACTGAAGCAGAGTGCTGGCTGTTTACTCAAATCTACTTATACTTCAAGCCATCATTAGATTTAAATTTGTCAACCCCCATTTTCTCCAATTTTAAATGCCTTCCTGTAATTATCCTGACAGGTTGCAAATGTTTTGACATACACTCAGATCCTGAAATCATCTTATAGATCACTAAAGATCAACTCTGAGGTGAACTAACATCAGGATGATTTTATTTGAACCGTTTGACTATGGCAATAAGGAGGGGGGAAGCTTACCGTCCCTGCCACACAGTGGTTTTTCCAAAGCACACTTTTCTGTGTCCTGTCATCATAGAGCTGTGGTTTGAACATAAATCCTGAACAAGCAGTCTTCAGCATGAGGGTCTGCAGTAGTTGCATCTTGCTGACCTCTGGTGTAAATGAATTCCTCAGAGTTTTTTAGGAGTAGTATTATGATTATTCCCATCTTTTTAAAAAAAATCAAAATGCCAGTGTGTAGTTTTCTATATATCAAAAGATGATTTCTACCTCTCCTGTGTAAGGGCCCATACCTAGAATCTGGCATAATACTGAAGGGCAGGGCTTGAAGATCCACACTAGCCTGTTAAGGACTGCTTTGTACAGTTGAGCAGAGTTTACTGGGAACCTGTGATTTCATTAACCACACAGTTTATTGTAGGGAGTCCTATGCCTTTATTCACAGTGCTTGATGAGGGAGAAAGGGATGCTCTTGACAGATGGGGCATAGTGACCACACAGGAAGTTTCCATGTCATTTAGAACCTAATAACTATAATCTAGGTTCTGGAGTCAACGTTAGGAAGCCTTTGTAGATAAAAAGTCCAATTAAGCCGAGGCGTATTTTTCCATGACATGTTCTTGTGAAGGGAGGTTTGACCAGGACAGGCAAGATCCATGATGGCCCACAGGGTCCCTGCACATTCACAAGTGGAATTGATGCTGGGAGTGAGACATGGGAGAATAGCTTACAGATGGCAGAGGCAGCCCTGCCATAGGCTGGGTCTTCAGTGTCTGTGGGAGTGTGAACTCACACATATTTGGAGTCTAGTAATTGAAGACAGTTACTTATGTATGACCTAATTAGATACATTAGTATCACATTTCCATGGAAAGAAAGACTACATATTCTTGTCAGGGACACATGTCATTCACAGAGTGAACTATGATGTGTTTAGAATCATTACAAAGCTGCATTACAGAGACTTACCTTCAAGTCACAACATTTAAGGCAGTGGGGCAGTGGTAAAAGAGTACACACATTTATCAGTGGAACCAAGTACAGGTCTGCATACCCACACAGATACAACCAGATGGACTTCAACCAAAAAAGCAGGCAGGTCATCAGTGTGGGGAGATGTGAATTTTGACCTTCCATTAAATTAACTCAAAATGGGTTGCAAGCCCACATATAAAACTCTCAAAACTGTAGATTGTAGAAGAAAACCCAGACAGCCTTCAGGAGCCATAACAGGATTAAAAAAAAACCCAGAAATTACTAAGTTACATCTTATTAAAATTAAAGTGTCCTGCTCTGTGCACAGGGCACTGTGAAGAATGAAGAGGGGCCAGGGAGCTGGCTCTGCAGGTGAAGGCATGCAGTGGTGCCCGAGGGCTTGAGCCGGTCCCCGGGGTCCCTTTGGTGGAAGGGGAGAACTGGCTCCCACAGTGTCCCTTTGGCCTTCACGCGTGTGCCTTGGCATGTACACATCCACACACACACTACATAAATTAATACATATTTTAAAGAAACATAATAAATACTTTCAAGGCATATATGTGGTAAAGGACAGACAACTATCATATATTTGAAAAAAAAACTTATAAAGCTCATCAATATGAAATATCCACTTAAAATGAGCAAAGGCTCTGAAAACACCATGAAGATACAGTAAGAGCAAATGTGCTTGTGAGAGATGCTCAAATCACTTGTCCCTGGGGAACTGCAGAGTAAAAGGTAGCATGCCACTGTTCTCCTGGTGGGGCAGTTAGCATCCAGAAACACCGATGAATACCAAGTGCTGACAGGGATGGGGAGCTGATAGCACTGGACGAGTTTCTCACACAGCCAGATAACCATGTTTATGTGTGATGTGCATCCAGCTGAGGTTAAAGCATGTGCTCACAGACAGCTGTGGACAGGACTCACAGCAGCCCCACACCAACCTCCACAGCCGAAGGGAGAAAGTGATACACTCAGACAATGGGATATTACTCAGTTATGAAAGGAAATGCACCAGGAAGCCATGAGAAGACATGGGTGGATGCCTGTTAAGTGTATATTGCCAAGTGAAAGAAGGTATCATAGAACCTGATTCCAGCCATCCAACATTCTGGAAATTGTAGAACTCAAGAGTAAAATGATTGGTGCTTACCAGGAATTTGGGGGATGGGGCAAAACACAGGGGAGTTTCAGAAGACCAGGAAACTATTCCATATAGTACTTTAGTAGTAAGTGCATGCCACTGTGCATTGTCACAAGTGAACTTCAAGGTGTAAAACGTTTTTAAAAACTATTAAGGGACATGGACATCCCAGGAAGGGATGCAGGTCTGACTCTTCTAAGTTCTGAGTGTGTGCAAGCATACAAGGTAATCCCAGGTATTGAGGGCCACGGTGGCCTGCATAACATTGGGAATGGGGGCTAGATACCTAAGTGCAGTCATCTGATCAAGAAAATAATTTTGTGGGTGCAGTTTAAAGAATTTAGTGCCACGTGTGCGTGTGCATGCAAGCACGTGCGTGTGCGCGCACACACATGCACGCGCACACACACACACACACACACACACACACACACACACATATGCTGGAAAAGAAAATTCCAATAAATAGATAGTGGGTGGTATGAGCCAGGTCCCTCCCTGTTGGAGTGAGGAGTGTCATGCATACACACAGGGCAGTGTGCACACACATTCTCTCTCTAGCGGAGGGGCCAAAAGAAGCAGCACTGCAAGGGTAAGAAAGTTCACTTCCCTCCCAGGCCTTTGCTGGTGATCCTGTTCCTAATATAAGGAACTGCTGCGCTGAGAAATGACTTTCAGGAATGGAGCAAGGAATGTATGATGAGCTCAGAGATATTGTAGTGCCAATACAATGGGAGCACTAATTGTAGATATTCACATACATTCACAGGTGTATTTAACTAACTGTAGAGAGACATTGGGAAAAATGAAGTATATGGGGACTCTGTATAGCTTTTCAATTTTTCTGTAGGTCTAAATTATTCCTTAAAGGGTCTGTTGAACATGCTATACATGGTGGCACATGCCTGTATCCAAGCATGAGTAGCTGAGGACCACTGTCTACCTAATAAGTAAGTTCCATGACAGTTAGGGTTACATAGGGTTACACTGTCTCATAACACCAAACCAAAATCTTTTTTGAAAAACTGGAAATTTTACTTGAAAGGTCTCAGAATAATGTGGTGGCATCTCTTCTTCAGCTTTGAAAGTGTTTCCTGTCTTGCCGAGTCAACTTCCCTCTCGGACATCACCTTTGATGGCAACCCAATAGCTCAAGAGTCATGGTACAAACACACGGTCCTTCAGAATATGATGCAGCTGCGCCAGCTAGACATGAAGAGAATCACGGTGAGTGCCCTTCTGTGCATCTGCCTGCTTCCCTGAGTGAGTGTGCCTTCCACGGACCCTCCCTGCTCTCCTGGCCTCCTGTGTACCTTGCTGTTTCCTTGCATGTGGCTTAGGAAATTGGGGTTCCAGTTGCATGAGTGCTTGTTAATAATTTTAACTAATTAGGAAACTATGGGTTATTGTGATTATAAACTTCATAATTTTAAGTGCAGGATTGTTTTTTAAACTATCACCCACATCCAGTTTCATCAAATAAAGCTTTACAATTTTTAGGCTTATATTTAAATCAAACTCCATATTTTTAAAATTCTTGTTCAATATTTAACTAGTAATTTATTTTGAAAGGAGAAAACAGAGCTTCCAAGTGAGAGCTTTGTATAGTTTTGTGGTTGCTGTCATTGCTACTTATGAAGAAGTTGTGATCTCCTAAGCAGCCTTTTGTATTCATTCTGTCTCTGGTTTGTATCTTGTATAGTGAGACATTTTGATGTGGCTACTGCTGTAAGAAAACCTGCATATGATTCTCCAGAGTTCAGGGTATATCAGCATGGCACTGGCTCTAAGAAATTCTGTAGTAATGAGACCTGCTGCTTCTCTTTCATGACATTTCATATTTATTGGAGTATTTGCTTTCTCAAAATATATGCAGGGATAACCTCAGTGTGGTCATCTCTGTCCTTAAAAAGTATTATTAAACTTCTACTTGTGTCCCCTCTCATAAACTGCGATTTAGTGTGGGTTCTATAGCAGGTTTACTCGAGTGCCCCATGACTGACTCTTTGGATGTCAGCTTCCCACACAATGGAAGTGTGTGTCATTTCCATTGATATTTAGTGACACTTTGAGCATCCTGAGTAGTGGCAAATAGCTAAACATGTAGATGAATTCATGAGTATCATGGGTCCGGGGTTTTCTCATGCTCTGCTAACAGGATGAGACAGTTCTTTGTCCTCTCTGTTTGCTCAGCCACTTGCTGTCAACAGTGATCTGTATTTTAGGGATGTCTCTTTCCCTGATCTCCATGTCTTCTTAAATTGAGCATCCTGGTACTTCTGATTCCCCTTCTTGCTGAAAAGGATGCAGAAAAGAGGTACAGCTCGTCCACTAAGTAGTTGAGTGTGTGCTAGCACTGTTGTACATCATACCTCTGTCTTAGCAATATACAGTGTTTAGAGAAAGCAGTCACCCTTTCCCTTTCTGATACAAACAGGCACTCTACAAATGCCACTCTCCTCCTTCTGTGCTGCAGAGTGCTGCAGGGCGGAGTTAGATTTACTAAGCTCCAATAACGACTTTTATTAATTCTTGGAAAATTTTCTAAATTTCATATGTAATAAAGGAGAATGCATTTCTTGTTACAAAAGGGAAGAATATAAAATCCTCAGCTGTGACAGTTTGAGGTTGACTGAGGAACTAGAGCCTGGGTCTTCAGGCTCCCTTGAGGGGGGGGGGGGGGCAGCCTTAGTTCACCAAGCATCATTCCTTTCAGGCAAAAGGAATTCTCTGTTTGAACCATTTTCTGTTGGCATGATACCTGTCCATGTTTGTGGGACATAGTTACAGTATGTGCATATAACACAGCAGTCAAAGCAGGCTGGTTGTTAGCATCATTAGATTATTATAAATTAATAGATACTAAATAGTATTATTAATATCCATCCCTCTCAGAGATAGGTATTGACCATATCTTTGTATTTGAGCAAAGCATTTGGATAAGTTTGTTGCTGTCGTTTTGAGCTAAGTTGGGTGCCTGGGTGCTTGATTCACATATACCACAGAACACAGAGGAGCTGATTGATGCCAGCCTCTGAGAAGTCTCCACTGATAAACCACGGGACTTCCCCACACCCCGATGGACTGACCATTAGTGTCTAGACAAGAGAATACTGACTTTACCCTGATGAAGTCTATGGGATAGAAACTGGGGAGGTTAGAGTGGTGATCTATAGGGTGATTAGTAAGGATCAAGAAGAAGCCCAACAGCATAAGACTGGGTTTGGAAACAGCATCCTGTAGCCAATCCACCCCAGGCCGTGCTCAATGGCTGCCAAGCAAAGCAGCGTGTTTAACAGTTTTAAAGTGTTACTTAGAATAAAAGAAAGCAAAGAAAGATTTGAGTACAAAATCATATATGGCTCACAAAGCCTAAATATGGAGGGTGTGTGTGTGTGTGTGTGTGTGTGTGTGTGTGTGTGTGTGTATGTGTGTGTGTTCGTGTGTTCTTTACACACTCTTTACTTCCCTTCCCTGTTTGATCCTTACATGAGGTGTTAGGGAAATCTAATACAGTAGAGGCTTTAAAAAAATATTATTTATTTACATTTCAAATGTCCCCCTTCCTGGTCTCCTCTCCATGAACCCCCACCTAACCTCCTCCCCCCCTTTGCTTCTAAGAGGGTGCTCACCCACCCTTCACTCACCCACTCCAGCCTCACCCTTCTAGCATCCTCCTTCTCTGGGCCATCAAGCCTCCATAGGACCAAGTGTATCCCCTCCCACTGATGCCAGATAAGGGAGTCCTCTACTACATATGTTTCGGGAGCCACGAACTGGTGCTGATCTAGCTGGTGGTCTGCATGCAGAAGAATGAAAATTATCCATTTTTATCTCCTTTTTATATTTTTATTTTTAACGTTTTGTTTGTTTAGAGATGTACTGTGTGGATTGTACAATGCATGCATGTGTTGTTTTATTTTACATTTATTTGTTTATGTGTAGAAGTGTTTTGCCTGTATATATATATTTGCACCACATGCATGCTTAGTCCTCACAGAGCCCAGAGGAAAGTGTTGGATTCCCTGGGAATTACAGACAGTTATGTGGATGCTGGAATTAAACCCAGGACCCATGGAAGACTAGCTTATACTCTTGACTACCAGACTGTCTCTCTAGTCCCTATAGTTTTATTTATTTTATTTGCCATTGTTGTTTTGAGACAGGGTCTTTCTATGTATCCCTGGATAGCCTAGAAATCTCTATGAAGACCAGGCTGGCCTCCAGTTCCCTCCAGTTCCCTGCTGGATGCTGGGTGAGATGTGCACCCCAATGTTGGCCCAGTTCTGTGTCTTTCACAGAAAAAAATTTGATGACCTTTTTTCTAGCAAAATGAGAAGAATCTAAGAAGATAAAACAGTAGATCATTTGAAAAAATATTTGACTTTCCAG
Organism: Mus minutoides; assembly: GCA_902729485.2. Classification (NCBI taxonomy): domain Eukaryota; kingdom Metazoa; phylum Chordata; class Mammalia; order Rodentia; family Muridae; genus Mus; species Mus minutoides. Next base: position 93,469 of record CACVCL010027411.1, on the reverse strand, counting down.
CAGCAGCAGACTGAAGAATCCCTATACACATTAACAGTGTCTCCTCATGGGCTGGAGAGATGGCTCAGTGGCTGAGAGCACTGACTGCTATTCCAGAAGTCCTGAGTTCAAATCCCAGCAACCACATGGTGACTTACAACCATCTGTAATGGGATCCAATGCCCTCTTCTGGTGTGTTTGAAGACAGCTACAGTGTACTCACATACATACAACAAATAAATCTTTAAAAATATATATATGCTAAAAAAAAAGAATATAACAGCATGCAGACTGAAAGATCCCCAAGGGTGGGGAATGGAGATGAGTCTGAGCCATGTGTGTGGAAAAGATTGCACAAAATTGAGTGAGTTATGAAATGATAGCTAACATGGGTTCAAACTATAGTCATTTGTAGAAACAAAGAAACCAGGAAATAGAAATAATCTCCCAAATTTTTCTTCAACGGTCTGATTACTCAACTGTTGTTTTTAGGGTGTTCATATATGTGATTTGTATGTGTGTGTTTGTGTGTGTGTGTGTGTGTGTGTACATGTGTAGAGGCCAGAGGTTGTACATGCATGAATGTGTGTGTGTGTGTGTGTGTGTGTGTGTGTGTGTGTGTGCATGCCCAGGCACACTAACTAAAGTCAGAAAAAAGTCTAAATCTCTTAGTTCAGATCATTCCTTCTTTGCTACATAAAGGATGGATGTGGCTTTCATCCAGAGTCTGAGTTGGTCTCTTGGAGACGCCAGAAATAGTCCTTGCTTTCCTTTACCTTCTTGCCAAGAGATTCATGGCCCATCTTCACAATTAGAGATTCAGGGTTTTTTATTTGTAAATATAGCTGTTTAGTAACTGTATGTGCTAAAATATAATCACCAAATATAAATACATATATGTGCATATGTACAATACATACATACATACATACATACATATCCTTAAAACCTTCAATGCTTAAATGGATTTGGTATAAATCCAGTTTTCCAGGGTTTAGAATTCCTTTTAGAGTCCTACTGCCTTTAGTAGACGCCCATTCTCTCTGACAGTCAGATGAGATCATCTCTTAAGCATGTGCCCTACGTGATCCACGCACGTCCGTAGCCTTTGCGTCTGGCCCTTGCAGTAACTGATGTTTCTAGTTTGTGTCTTGTAGATGAGGCCACTGGGGTGTTGTGTCTTTCTGCTGTCTCAGAATCTGCCCAGAATAGTTCGTTCATGGCCATGGTCTCAGCAGTGGCCCCAGTGCAGGCTGGGTGGGTTTTAAGGTTAACTGGAAAGGCAGGTGAGTGAACAGCCACCTCAGCAGAGAGCTGTAAACATCCATTGTGCTCCATGGCTCTAAAATGCTACACAATCCATAAAATCACAGGCATAATATTGTTTTCCTTTTCTAGAAAGATAGGGAATATTTTTCATTTAGTCGACCTCTAACAGATAATAGTGGTCAGCACTCAGCAGTGTTAGTAAATAAACTAAAATGGTTAAAAATCTGGCCTAGTTACTAAACCATCTATTTTGTGAGGCTAGGAAGCAAAGCTCTGAAATTTTAATTTCTCCTTTTTACTTATACTGTAAAAAAAAAAAAAAAGACACTTTAAAATTACCCAAAATCACATTGAATTTCCACTCCATTTAAAACAACTTGGTCATATGACAAAAACTGCTAGGATCTGAGCTTTTTTTTTTTTTTGTCTCTCTAAAATTAGAAAAGCAAACTAAAATAGCCTTTATTTAAACAGCAGCAACATTACAGGCTACCCTTCCAGCACGCCTGTCTCGGGCCGGCTCTTGTCGCTGACTGTGTGTTACTGTGAGCCAGTGCCGTTCAGAGCTTCCCTTCTTCGTTTCTTCAGATTTCTTTTTTCTCTCCCTTCCCTCCCTCCTTCCCTTTTCTCTTTTCCTTCCTTTTTCCCGGGGAGTTCATTTGTGTCACTACTATGCTGTGTTACTCTCTGGCTCTGTACTATGACTTGAAGTCAGGTGTGGCAATGCCTCCTGCACTGCTATTTTTGGGTTTTGTTTTGTGTTTGTTGTTGTTGTTGTTTGATGGTTTGTTTTTGTACATACTGAAATTTAAGTTTGTTTTTTTTTTTATTTCTGTGAATAATGTCCCTAGAATTTTGGTTGGGATTGCATTAAATCTGTAGATTACATATGGTAGAGTGGCCATTCGCAGGATATTCTTTCTGATCCATGAGCATGGGTGTGGGTGTGGGGAGGTTGTCCCACCTCCCAGTACCTTCCCCTGTTTCTTTTGAGGGTAATATAAATGGGATTGTTTCCCTGGTTTTGTTTTCATTATTTTCAGCAATGGCATATAGACAGGCCACTCACTTTGTATATTATTTTTTTATCCTGGCACTTTGGTAAAGGTATTTATTAGTTCCCCTCTGAAGTCTTTAGAATCTTGGAAGTATCGGACCATACTAGAGATGCTCTGACTTCTCCCTTTCCTGTCTGAATCTGTATGATTTCCTCCCTTGTCTAACTGCTCTAGCTTAGACTTCTAGCACTCTAGAGTAAGACTGGAGAAAGTAGACACTCACTTCTTGTTCCAGATTTCAGTGGGAAAGTTTGTAGGCAGTTCTCTACATATGAGAGTATTGGCTGCAGGCTAGTTGTGTATAGTCTTTATCGTGTTGAGATGTGGTCTTTCTATTCTAACTTTCTTTAGGACTCTTTTTATGAAGGAATGTTGGTTTTTTTTTTTCCTAAAGGCTTTTCTTTACCTATCAAATTGAATGATCCATCTTTCTGTCTTTCAATTCATTTTTGTAATATATAGTATTTATTGATTTTTATGTATTGAGCCATCTCTGCATCTCTGAAGTAAAGCTATCTTGACTGTAGTAAAAAATCTTTCTGATATGTCCTGGATTCTTTCCACAAGCACTCCCCCCATCTTTATTGAAGTATAATTGACAAATATCTGGCTCCCCCTTTCTTTTTCTTACAATTTTCTGTCTTGTATTAATTAACTGATTTAGTTCATCTACAGAATAGGTGTGGACTTAGAAATACACAATTCTTTTTAGAATTAAGAATTGAGAAGAAAGTATAAAGAAAATACCAACCTTCCTTCCAGGGCCTCTTTTCTGTTAGCACCTCATTGCAACATGGCTAACTCCTCAGGATAATTTCTCTAAAAAAACATTTTGTTTCTAGGAAGAAGAAAGACGCGTGGCATCTGTTGTGGCCAAAAAAGAGGAGGAGAAGAAGAGGGAGAGTCACAAGCAGTCCCTGCTGAAGGTACATCCTTCAGTGAGGCCTCCACTCGCACAGGAGGACACCTCGACGCTGGCCAGCACACAGGAACATGGCTTTCAAAACTAAGTCTGTGTTTTGTAAGCAAGCACTCCTGGAAACTCTCATGGGTTACAACGGTGACTAGACCTGCATAGAGGTGCTCTGAAATAGAAGATGTGCGAGATGGGCATTGTAGAAGAAAGGGTTTGGTGGCAATAGAAAGGGAAGTAGAGCCTTTCCCATGCCAGCATGGCTTTTCATGATTGCCTGGCATTAGCATACCACTTTGGCTAGCTTTTGACAGCCATCTTTACGGATATGCTTTTGTGAGCATTGCTGTGAGGTTTTAATGACAACTATTAAAACCTAGAGTGTTTCTCCATTAGCTCCTTTGATACAGAAATGGGGAGAATCTTGAAGAATTCAGAAATGAAAAATTTATTTATTTTAAAGTATTTCTAGGTGATCAAGCGTACCTGACATCAGCTTCCCTGAGTAGTGATTTCTCTTAAAACACTTGATGTCACCATCACAGGGTTTGATAAAGCCAGATTAGAATGGTTAGCTTTTAGCAGGGTCACACAGGGTAGTGGGAGCTGTTGTCCTGAGCAGTACTCCTTGACTTAGTTATGTGTATGAACTCTACTTAGTTCCCCACAGGTGGCTGTGTTCTGTGGTAGGAATTCAGGCTACACAAGGACATGCTGTAGACTGTTCTATGCTATGAAAATGATTCCTAAATTAACATCAAAACCTGTCCCCAACACCTTCCATTTCAAGACAACGTATTTGAAAGTAAAAAGTAACTAGAGTTAATGCCAACTGCACATGATTCTCTTCCTTCCTGTTCCCTCTGACCCCAGATCCTTCCCAGCTCTTTGTGGTTCTCCCTGATTCCATTGTCCATGTGCCTAAGCCATTTCTTGACATAGATGCCTCTTCACTCATTGCCTAAGAGGATTTTAATTTTCTTATGTTGGACTACTCCTAAGAGTTTATCAAAAGTACATTTTTAATATTTTGCTTATAACAATATAGCTGCAGTGATAGTTTTGAACATTTATAAGAGCAGGATTTGCCCTTGCCAAGCCACACTGTGGGCAAGCCTTCCCAGATTGCTCATGCCGGGGACATGGCCTTCTGTGTCACACTGTGGCTGCTGTCCAGTTTCTGCATAAGTGAGTGAGTTAGTGATGATCTGAGACACATATGTACATTCATAGAGTAAAGATGAGGCCTGCTGAAGCCTCCTGTGCGATTGACCCAGAGCATGGCATGGAAGAATGAGCATCATAGTCTTGTTGATAATTTAGCTAGGCGTCTGCCAACCTGCCCATGTGAACAGAACACACGTGGGGGCCAGGCACAGGATCAACTTGACTTTCTGTGCAACTGAAAGTTTATCTCAGTATTACCACCCCTACCCCCTAATTTAGCTGCTTCTTACCATTATATATGCCACGGATTCAAGCAAACATTTAAAAGAGTGTTTGGAAAGTTTAGTGATGACAACTTTAGAGCATAGCAGTTTGTCTGAATAGCAGTTTGTCTGAATAGCAGTTTGTCTGAATAGCAGTTTGTCTGAATAGCAGTTTGTCTGAATAGCAGTTTGTCTGAATAGCAGTTTGTCTGAATAGCAGTTTGTCTGAATAGCAGTTTGTCTGAATAGCAGTTTGTCTGAAGTCTTGGAGCTCTGATTGATGATGAACTTTAGCTTTTTGGTTTTGATAAGAGAAGTATTGGCATCAGCAGGCCCAGATTTAGCCATTGCTGAGAGCTGAAGCCACATCAGAACAGAGCTTTAGCATATATAAGGCTGCATCCCTGCAGATGCAAGTACTGATCCTGGAGATGCTGAAAGCTGCGTGGGAGGGAGCCATGAAGCACAAAGCTTGTGTCTGCAGCCGCATCCTTATGTCTTCCCATCTCACCTGCCACCTTTGAGATGATCACTGTGACATACACTGATGAGGTCCTGCCTGGACAGTGAAGAGTAGACTCAACTGGAAGAACATGAACTTCACTCCCCAGATATTTTCCACTTCTACATATACTTGGCAATTGACAACCACCTAAGCAATGATAGGCATGAATACAGCTGACCTGTCAAAGTATCGGTGTCAAAGAATCTGAGAATAGAGCAGCACACTTGGGTACCCTTTAGTCTTGCAGAGGCATAATCCAGATCCTTTCTTCGTGCTCCACAGGCATCTTGAGCACCCAGATGGCTCTGCCCAACCAGGGATGCACACCTGACTGCAGAATAGAGTCCTGACTTACTGTACCCTTTTTCTTCTCCAGACCCCAACAAAATTACCTGCTCACTTAGTCAGCCTAGTGCCAGACTGATTTCAATAACCTATGGAAAGGAAGCTCCATTTGGCGTGGGCACAAGAATGTGTTTGTATGTTCAGAGACCACCTTGTTATACATTTGTAAACATATGCAATGGTGGAAACATCTTCTGTGACGTTTTCTAAACACTGCTGTCTTTCTCATTGTGATCTTTTTCTTGCCAGCTAGGAAGCCAAATGTGTGCAGCCTGTGGTCTTACCACTAGGTAGAAATAACTGCATTGTTTATATCGGGAGTTGGGTTGGCATAGCCATCAGCAAATAACTGAAATAGAATTTCATATGCTAAGTTTTTTTTTTTTTAATTCTAGATTTGAGTAATAGTGTTGTTTAGTAGTATAGCAGGATTTCAATTGCTCTATGCAAGAACATTATATACAAAATGCCGGTCATTTCAGAAGCACATGCACAGTATTTAAAGTGCTCTTAACTGCATAGACACTTGAAATAACAAACTGCAGAACAAAGAACTCAGGCCCAAAACATTTCTAAACTTAGAAATAGAATTTTGAAAAGGTTAGTTCCATTAAACAAGCCATCACTTGCGGTTTCCATCCAGTGTCACACACATTTGCCAAACTCTTTGGTAAACAAACACAGAAGTACAACTGGAAACGCTTGCTTTCCTTTATACAGGTGCAGAGGGATGGGAGAAAAGGCCCCGATCCCATTTCCCTTTCCTTTCCCAGAGCAGACTCCTGGAGAGCCGTTAGTGGCTCACTTTGTAGATGTCTTTCAAGGGCAGATTTTGAATGAAAGAGAAAAAAGAATCTATTTTCAGCATTCTGATCTAACTAAGATGACATTTTTAAATATTAACTTTTGAGACCAGCAAGACTGCTCAGTAAGTACAGGCTTTTGCTACCAATCCTGACAACCCGAGTTCAGGCCCAGGACTCACATGCTAGAAGGCAAGAACTGGCCTTGTGCAAGTTGTCCTCTGACCGACACACACACACACACACACACACACACACACACACACACACACTCATAGACACACACATATATATATATATATATATATATATATATATATATATATATATATACTCATACCACACATACACACACGCACACACATATGCACACATACCACATATATACACACTACAAAATGTAAGGAAAATAAGGGCTTCAGAGATGGCTCATCAGTTAATAATGCCAGCTACTCCTACATAGGACTCTGGTTCAGTTCCCATCATCTACATGGCAGTTCACAACTGCCTGTAATGCTACTTCCTGGGGGTCTGACACCCTCTTCTGGGCTCCATGGACACTGCATCCATGCAGTGTAGACATACATGCAGGCAAGACATTCATACACATAAAATAGATAAATCTTTTAAAAATGAAATAAAACTAAAGTATTACCCTTTACTAATGGTGATAGTACCTGAATAGGCCTCCTTCACCCTGTCACTATTAGCCGGATGGACATAGACTAGAGACGTGCCAATGGAGCACAGCTTCTTCAGCTTCAGTCTACTTTTCTCAGCAGGGTTTCTATGAGACAGTTGAGTTTCACAACCTCAGGTCAGTGGATCTCAGTGCTTGAGCCGTGCTGGAGCCCGTTAGAGGGGCAGACTCCCAAGTCCTCCAAGTACTGGCTCAGAGTGGGGCCAGGTTCAGTGTCTGTGAAACCTTCCAGGTTAGATGAGGCACCCTAGCTTGTGAACCATCACCTAAAGCATCCATTGCTTTAATTAATTCTTCCTTCTTGTTCTTCTAGAATGATAATAGTTATCAAGAAAAAGATTTTACTCAACAACGTCTTCTAGTAGCCTAGATAATATTGTTTTCACCCTGAAATGTCATGATTTATACCATGAGGGCTGGAGAGATGGCTCAACAGCTAGAGGCACTTGCTGCTCCTGCAGAGGACCTGAGTTTAGTCTCTAGCAACCATGTTTTGTGGTTCAGGCACTTGTAACTTCAGCCCTGGAATCTGAAACTCTCTTCTGGCCTCCCTGGGCACACACACACACACACACACATACATTCATTTAAATAAAAATATTTTTAAATTTCCAAATATTTCAAATATTTGTATAAATATTTTCAAAACTAAATTATACCATGAACTATGAAACACTAGTCAGTCTCTAACCTTCCCCTTCCCTAATTATTGAGTAAAAGATGAAAGTATTTTTTCTTGCTGTGTTTAAAGGCATATGACTTTGCCAAGTCAGAGTTTCAGTTAGTGAAATAAATGTATAGCTCACTGTTCAGAACAAGAAGTATTCATCATGTAGATAATTTTCCATGCAGGGTGGCACTGTTATTAAGAAATGTGGTCACAAGGTAAGCACAGGCTCATGGGTTTGCTTTAGAAGCTGTGTTGGTTGTTTACCTGCAAGGAATTCCCTCTCAGAAAGTACCAGAAGCTTTTCTCTTCTAAATATGCACTATATAACCATCGTTCCATTAATTTTCCATAGGAGAAGAAAAGGTTAACCATTAACAATGTCGCGCGAAAGTGGGACTTGCAGCAGCGAGTAGCCCACATTGCCAGCACCCAGGACAGAAAGGACTCGGAGTCTCATCCTCAGGAATCCTGTCAGCTCGACGGAGGCAACATCTCTGCGTTTCCAGAGGAAGCAGGGTACGAGATAGTGCACTCTCACTACTGGCATTTCCAGTGTTGAATTTAACATGGAGATGGGGGACCGTTTCACACATTTGATTTTGAGGAATGATTTTTTAAAGAAAGTCAAAGTTGAAATTAAGAAGAGAAAGTGTGAAAATATCTATTTGGCTGTAACATTTCCCTAATGAAAAAGCCCTCCTGTGGTTTGTTATTGTTTTGTAAGGGTGAAGTGTAGATGTCTAAATACAGCCTGAGAGCCTCTGCTGACACACATGGGCTCTAGATGCCCTGGCCCAAGGGAGTGTCTGAGAGCCTCCATCCTCTGTGCACCTCCCTTCTCAGCCTTTTCTGTCTTAGGCTTTTTTGTTGCTTGATGATGCATCTGCTATCCTGTGCCCTGAGTAGCAGCTTCTACATGCACCTTTAAATGCTTCTGACAGCCAGACCTGGTGCCAAAACCCCAACTATTTGGGAAGCTGATGCCAGAGGATGGCAAGTTCAAGAACATCCTGGGCTACAGAGTAATGTCAAGGCTATCCCTTCAACTTAATGAGTCTTCATCTCAGAATTAAAGACAAAGAAAGTGACAAGAAGCTAGAATGTGGGTTACTGGAAAAGCACCTGCCTGGCCGATTCAAGGCAGTTCCAGTCCAGCACTGAAAATGCTTTGAAAATGCTAGCTAATAGCTGCCTAGCACCAAGGATGCTTCAAGGCAATCTCAACAAGGGCAGGCCTTGGAGGGGTCAGAGGGGTCAGATTCAGACACAGGAACACACTGCCACAGTGTTGGGGACTGTGTTCCTGGTTGCTTGCAGCCTGTCCCAGGAATGTGAGTGTCAGGTTTAGGAGCAGCAGCAAGCCACGGCTGGCAGAACATAAACAGGGGAGTGAGGATACCAGCATGTCCTGCTGAAGTTCAACAGACCATTTGTGGTTCTTGACTGAGTTCTCCTATGGTTATGGTCCTCTTTAGACGTCAGAACTTGGAGAATATGGATGTGACTGATCTTCCCAGGGTGCATGTTGAGAAGACTGGAGTCCAAAATCCAGCTCCTCTTCTACCTGTTCCTCCCTCTGTAGGGCTCTAGTTAGAGTCTGGGATCTATTCTGCTGCATTGAAAGATCAGTGACATTTATGTCTGTTCTGCAGGCATAAAGCTTGACAGCAGATAGCATTTAAACCTTGAAAACTGCTCAGGGAAGCTGACGTGTCTGGGGGACATAGGTCTTTTGATTTCAGAGTTAAGCTATGTACTGTGACAGCCTTCTGCTCTCTATGTCACTCAGGGGTTTTCCACTTCCTGAAGTCCGCAGTCTCCGTGACTAATCCAGGCACGTCATGTCCTTGGCACTTTACTGTTTCAAGTCCTTAGTAGACTGACCTTACCCCATACTGTGTTCTGTCCTTTGATCTCTTCTTTTCTCACACTTCCTTTCTGTCCCCGCAGCCTCTCAGGTGGAAGGACCCCTCAGCTCTAGCACTGGGGTTTTCTTCTCTTTCTCCTCCACTGTCCAGCCCAGGAAGCTTGTGCAAGTTGGTGACTTTATATGCTGTTTATAGACAAGGTCACCAAAATGTATATCTTTTCTTTTATGGCTTGCCCATTTAGATGTTGCATAAGAAAGATATTATAAAAAATTAACTCTCATTATAAAGGTTTAAAGTTTGGTCTTCAGTCTTTGTTACATAAGTTTGCTACAAACACGATTTGCATGTTTGAGATGAGGGCTAGTTTTTTTTATTCCCTTCTATGGGATCAACCACTTACTCTATTGTTAAATTTAAAATGCTCTTTCCTTTTCCAATTGGGATGTGTCTGGATGTTTTGTTTGTTTTTAACCATGGAAGGAGGTGAGAATTTCTTTCTTCCAAACTCAGTACTATGGATTGACCCAAGGCATCAATCCACTCAGTGAGAGCTCTTCCACAGAGCTCAGTCCCAAATCTGGTCCTTAGCACTTGAGTCACTCCCCTGCGTCTTCTCATTTCTGTCTCCATCCTGTTCATCCCTCGGATGGCTCTCTCAGCAGGGGGCTGCCATCTTTACCTTATTCCCACTGAAGTCAAGGCTGCCATCTGCTCCTCCGTCAGCACTGGACAGTCTTCACTTTCCAGCTTCCTAAAACTGCTGGGCTCCCTGCTGCCAACCATCCTTCCGTATCGAGCTTGTGTGGTGTTAATACCCTTTCAGTCACTTTATGTTCTCGAATGACACCTTGGAGGGAAGAGATTTGGACATGTGTGCTCATTCCTATCTGATATTTTTCCTGAGAATACAGGGTAAATCATTTAAATGTTAGAGATTGTATTCCTACATTCTTTATAAATCTTTAAAATAAACTAACACTTGCCTGTGGCAAGTGATGTAAGCCATTTTTCCTAAAGGTGGAAAGCTAATATAGAGAGCCATGGTCTTTTCTTCAGTGTTTCAATACTACAAGTGGTTTCCCACCTAAACCATCATTGAGAGTCCTTAGGATTTCATAATGCTAAAAGGAAGGTAGGTCATTCTTGTGTTCCAGTGTCTATGACCTTTGACCTGTGGGCATATAGCTAAATGCCTTGGAACAAGTGTGCATGAAAACATTATGGGTATATAAAGAAAAGAATTTCTTTAGCAATTTACTATATCCCATTAATAATTTTACCATTCTCTGAACTTGGGACAGCACAATAGTAAACGACACTGCAGAGGTCTTTTGCCCAGCAGAAATAGCAAAATTCTAGGTGTAATGTTTCGTCTGCTTACATTGGATGCATGCTGTGAAGCTGGTTCACTTTGGTCATTTCCTGTCTATGAACACTAGCATTTTAGCCAACGCTACTATAATAAAATCTAAGGCATAAAACGAATTTCCACATTCATGAATGCTGTAATAGAAAATTCATAAACTGAGTTATTGTAGGGATCAGCACCACTCACTCTGTGGAAAAAGAATCTTTGGAAAAACTTGAAGTGTTCCTGTTCTTGCCTGGTATAAGAAGATTAAAGACAAAAAAAAATGAATGCAGGCCTCGGGAATAGTGCCTTTCTAGTCATGGTGTTCACTGGGGTGTGGTCTGCAGATGCCTGGCTCTTAAGAATTTGATACTTTACTGCATCAAGTTAACTCTCCATCTTTTCTTATGTTCCTGCAGTAATTGGAGAGACACAGGTTTCCTGGTTGTCATCAAGAGAGCTGTTTGAGGATAGTTGGACTTGGAATTAACTGCCAACGAGCTTGAGGACAATCCCCACTGGCTGTCTATTGCCTGCCATCCCTGACCTTTGAGTTGGGAGCATAAGTAGTGAGGTGCTTGGCTTTATGCAGAATCAAGTTTGATACCATAGAAGCAGCCCTGCCTTTCTCAGGGTGTAGTTCAGGCTGAGTGGGCATAGAGTCTGGCTGGGCCCTGTACTCAGTCACCTACTAGAAGCTGAACTCATACCTAATTCTTCCTTCCCTGACATTTTATGGTCAATTAACCAATAAGTCCCCCTTTTACCTTCTCTTAAGTACCTGGTAATATGTTGTCATGCATTGATAATGATCTCTAAATGCACTGAGATAAATACAGGCACAGTTTTATGCCTTCATTATTTCTAATCTTCACAAACCTCTGAAAACAGTTTTCTGGGATCACCATTTATAGACAAGGAAACTCAAACTCAGAAATCCTGAAGCTTCTTGGGAGAGTGGCAGGTCTGGAAGCTTAGTCAAGGGTTATTTCTTAACGATGCCACCTCTACTGTATGTTATCATGTCTTTCTTTCATATCCTCCTGCGAGCTGGTTGATAGTCACTGGTCTTCTTATTAATATCCCCACATCCAGTCTCTTCCTCCCAAATTCTTCACAAAGTACATGTGCTAGTAGTTCTGATGTGGGTCCTTGAAGACAGAAGGTGCATGTTCTCTCTCTCTCTCTCTCTCTCTCTCTCTCTCTCTCTCTCTCTCTGTGTGTGTGTGTGTGTGTGTGTGTGTGTGTGTGTGTGTGTTTTGCTGGAGGTTGAACCCAGAGCCCCAGACATGACAATATGACAATGTTCTACTTCTGAGCTAAATCCAGAGTTTAAAACTGTTCTGTTCGTCATCATTGTGGGATGACATCTGACTGTTCAGCTTTGCCTCCACATGACTATTCTGTCTGTCTATGTTACTATGTCTCAGAGTCTTGACATACTGAAATGAACTTTCCCCACAGTGATACATGCTCAGACTTCTGTCCTTCCCTTCTTCCTCTTGTGCCTTGTCTGTCCCTGCTACTCAAGGGTCAGTTCAAAGGCTGTTGCTTTCTGAGGCCCAGCTTCTCCCTCTAAAGGAATTTGTCATTCTCTGTTTCCATGGCGTAAGCTTGGAATACTCATTCTGTGACAACAAGCACATTATACTTAATGTATATGTTTATCTTCTTTTCCTTCCTCTATCCAGATTGGAAAATCTTTGAGGGCAGGTGTATTTTTTTTTATTTAATATCTCCAATGTCTAGTATAAGACCTCATACACATAATAAGCTCTCTGCAAAATCCTACTGATTACTTCAATGACATAGTGAGGTCATTTTGGTTTGGAAATTACATGCCCTGTACTTATCAGGTTGCTTGCCTGATGGTATTATAGCAGCTATATTTGGAGAACTATAGCTCTACAGTTTGACTTTACAAGCAATAGTCTTGATATATCATATATATAAGTGTCTTGATATACATATATATGTATACATATTATGTATATGTCTTGATATACATATGTATATCAAGTATGTGTATGTGCATGCACATGCACAACCTCTTCTGTCTGTCTTTATGGATACAAATGATTTAGTCACCTGTGCCAGAAGACTTAGCATAGAACTTTGTACATAACAACTTTCAGGCTTGGGTCTTTAAAAACCAGAAGCCTTTGAATTGTAAATAAATTGAATTAATATGTGCATATCTCTAACAAAAAAACATGAACCTATTAATAATTCATATAAGGAAAAGTGGAATGATACTCTCCAACATAAACATTGTTTGACAAGCTTGTTGTTTTTGTGGAAATCAAGCATGCCTTGTTAGAGAAGCAAATTAGTAGGCAGTGGCCTGAATTTGAGGCTAACCTCAGCAGCCTTATCCTGAGCTGGCTTGGCCTTGCGTGACCTGGGTAACAGCTGTTCTGTTTCTTCTTGGCAAGAGTAAGCTGTGTACAGCCTAGCACCCACGTGTCTCATCTCTGTGAGGTTTAGGGCAGTGGAGGCTCCCTTTGGCTCTGCTTCCTGATGGTGTCTCAGCATCTGCCTGTAGGCTTACTTACATTTTCACTCTTACCCAGTGGTGTGCTTTCCAAAAGTGTGCACAAAATAATCACCTTGTAATACTCGACTTTTTACTATTGAGTTTATGTTTCTAGTCTTTTAATCACATAGCTAAAAAAAAACTAAACCTCTCTTAGATATGTGATGTGGGGTAAGACCCCTTCCCAGCGGGCTTCCTCATCCAGCTAATTCTCCACTCTAATGACTTTAAAACTAACCTTTGTCTGGTGCTGTGGCCATGAAGCACACCCATAGCAAAACCACATTTCCTTTCATGTTCCTTCACCGCCTGCTTCTGTCACCTGGCCAGCCTTGTTAGCTCTTACTGTGTGTCCACATCACTCTGTTTGCCCATATTATACCTATGGTTGGAGCATCCTTTAAGGATTTAATAGATACCCTTGAAAGTCTCAGTTTATTCAAGATATATTTGTTGAGTTGAGCATTGCTAGATGTTGACTCTGCCGTGGTACAGGCAGCAGGACTGACACTCACTAAGACCCGCGGTCAGTGAGCAGTGGTGCAGTGTGCCGCTGCGAGTGCTGTCGCTGTGAGTGTGGACCAACACTCTCTCCTTCCCTACAGCACATGCTGACGCAGGCTGTTCAGCACAGCAGGAACTGTGCTGCCCCTCCCCCACTGCACTGTCTGTCCAAAGCACAGTAGATGGAGATAGTTCTTTTCTTAGTCTGTGCTGTTATCAGCTTTTACCTTTTAAGACCTAAGGCTGGTCCACACCTCTACTCATGGGTGTTTTGATTATTACCCATCTTAATCCTTTGATACTGATTATAAGGATGACATATAAAATAATTGTGTGTATTTTCTTAATTGCACATTCACTTTAAATACACAAAGGCCATTAGCTAACTTGTTAATGGATATCCAGGTGTGTGACAATTCACTGATACCTATGAAATAAATCTAATAAACCAGTGGGATAATAGTTTGTCAGACTTACTGTCTAACATCATCATTTAAAACTGTTGAGGACCCTTCATAATCAATGAATAGGTTGTGAAAAGCCCATTAGTGAACTCAAGGGTCTCCAGATGTGAAGACATTTGGCCTTTAGCTTCATGAACTCACTATGTAGAGGATGAAGCAAAATAGCCAGCATATAATTATAATTAGTCTGAGACTCGAAGCACTGGACAAGTGTACCAGTCGCAGCTAACTGTACACAGAGCAGTTGAGGGCAGAGAACAAGCCCCCAGTGGCAACACATAGGGAAAGTCAAGCATTGACCAGCTTTTGAGCTCTATGTATACCTCTATTTGTAGAGCAGAGATTTTGAGTTGGATCAAGGAGCTTTACTAATTCTCGGCTGTTCAAGTTGGCTCTTACAGGCAGCATGGCCTGCTTTGGAAATAACAGAAGTGGCCTATCAGTAGAGTATCCTATCTGGTACTGTGTGTAGCATAATTGGTTTTTATCACTCTTGTTTCAATTTAGGGGGAAGACAGGCTTGATTCTTATTGATTACAACTGAATAATACGCTTAGAGTTTTTGAGGCATCAGACTATTCAGAAAGAGAGTCAGCATTTCTCACTTAACTCTGTAACCAAGATAGAAACTAGGTTAAAGTTATGAATTTTATAAACATTCTATATTGTATTTTATAAATAATATTTTATCATTCTTATGGAATCATATTAAAATGCATTTTTAGATAGATAGCTTTATAAATCAGGAAACTATGTTGTTATAAAAATATCTTAATGGCATATTTAAGATATATAAAATTATTATCTTATTAATATGATGAATAATTTGGACTTGGAGATGGGTTTCTATGAATAGTTTTTCTATTTCAGCTGTAACCATGATTGGATGTTAATGTTAATCTTTCAGATAATCCAGTAAATTAGTGTAAGGATACATGTGACATGAAGGCAACAGGGAGTCTGTGGGGAGGAGGGGGAGCAGCAAGCATCAGGGAGGGATGAGGGGGGAGGAGAGCAAGAACAGGCTCAACGTCAGGGAAGAGGAAAACGCCACAACAAGCCTGGTTCTTTGAAATTTGATTTTTTTTTAAGTTTAATTAATGTAGGATGCTCTGGGTTTAACTAGAAACAGAGGGTAACAAGTATAAACTGTAAAGCGCTTTCCAACATGCTGTTCTAGCCTGTTACTTTCTTTGTGTGCCAGAGACGTTACTTAAAAAAAGACTTTTGCAGGTCTTTAGATGCCGGACTCAGCAGTGCATTGCAAGGCTTGTCTGTCACAGACACACACTTGGTGGAGATAGACGGAGAAACCCTCTCACTGTACGGCTCAGGGGCGCTGGATTGCCTGGATCGTAACTGGAGTGTTCAAACAGCCGGCATGGTCACCACAGTCTCATTCACGTTCATCGAGTTTGATGAAATTGTCCAAGTACTTCCCAAACTGAAGATGAAGTTTCCAAATTCTCTGGTAAACACTTTCCTTTGGAAGTATATTTGAATTGTTCTTCATTACAACTGTGTGTTCAGGCCAAAGTCTGCTTCAACTTCATTTTCTGTAGTTTCTTTTGTGTTGATTTTCTGGCACTGGAATTTAAATTAGTTCCATAAATGGCCTTGTGGGTTTGTATGAATATTAGAAATTATATCTCTAAAGACAGTCCTTCTTTCAGTAGAAAAGACCAATGGAATTTTATGCATATTATCCACCTCAGTTTTACAAAGAAAGCTACACAGCCCTGTAGCATGTTTTCAGGCATTGAAACAGGTGTGGATGGCATGTGTATATTCATTGTGTGATCTGACAGCAGTCCTCCGACAGCACTGACTGTTAACTTCAGTCTGCTGACTAGACGGCAGCCTCCCTGACTGTGGGCGTTGCACTAGTTACCGATAGACATTGGGAAACAGTGCTCTTACAGCAAGTTTCCTCTTGAGCTTTCCCTACAGTGTGTTTCTCTACTTACTCTTTTAGAGTAGATGATGTTTCTTCTTTGTCATCCTAAAGAAGATAAGTTGTAGTAGAGGCAGGTGTTTAGAAAGAATATTCAAATTTGCGAGTAGACGGCTTACTTTAGGAGTTCTGTTTTAGTGTTTTGATTCTCCTTGGCCAACTTAAGTAACCAGCACGGTTTTCAGAAGGATGCAGTGGTGACAATACTGGTTCTCAGCATCAGGGTGAGTCCTGTGCTTAGAAGTTTCTGGAATGTTCCTTTATACATTAATGCTAATGTAAGATGTGTAGAATCTGTGCCGCTTGAACCAGTCTGAATTATTAGGGAACATTAAGGAATCCCAGTTGCTGATAGACGAGGATGTCCGCCTCAGAAGGAATCACCTAAGACTTGAGTCAGTGACTGATGGATTGGGTACATTGAAGTTCAATGAGCCTAGAGCAGTCCATTGATTTAATGTGACAGAAGACATATTTCCTAAGCCTAAGGCTTCCAGGGTTCCACAGGAAATGACCTGTGACGTGTTAATGTTAGTATTGAAGGTGGTTCAGCTCCGAGCGAGACCTTGTATGTGGTTTACTATTGCAGCACCTTAAATTCAGGGAGACCAACCTTGTGATGCTGCAGCAGTTCAACGCCCTGGCGCAGCTGCGTCGGGTGGACCAGTTGACAATCGATCCTCAGGGAAACCCAGTGGTCAACTTTACACTCTGGAAATACTACGTGCTGTTCAGGCTCAGCCACTTCAGCATGCAGAAAATAAATGGAACAGAGGTAAGAAAAAGCAAAGCGGACTGCAGAATGAGCTCCCACCTGACAGAGCCTCTGACAGCTCACTTGGTGGGAATACAGATGTGATAGAACTATTCGGAAACACCATTTCTTACAAAATAAAATCTCAGCATTCACAATATTAAAAAGAAAAAACACACATGGGCAACACATGTGCACTCACACACATGCTCATACCCTTCCCAACATGAACATGCACACACACTCATCCTCCTCCAAACACACACACACACACACACACACACACACACACACATCCACATGTACAGGATCTGAAGCAGTGAACCGCTCTTTTCCTGGTGAATCGTAGCTACTTTTCCTGTTGTTTGTAAGCATTCAGAGAAGAGAAACCTTGAAAGAAAAATGACACTGTAAAGAGAAAAAAGAAAAGCTCTAACTTCTGCAGGTGAGGCAGCCTTTCATGTTTCACAGAGCTCTTGAGACTGTGGCATACAAGAGAGGATGGGGAAGTGAAACTAAGTGTCCACTCATCGAGATGGGATGGTAGAAAGTGGAGAGAGGAAGTCCAAGCACACATCTGGACTATTCCAGTGGTGCAGTGGCATCACTCAGGTAGAATCACTCAGGTCCCAGCTGAATAACTGGAAAATTATTCATGGAAAATGAGCTTTAGATGGATTTTTTTCTGAGTTTGTCACAAGCTTAATCCTCCAGCTACTCAAAGACTGTGTCCTCTTTAAATAATGACTTAGGGAAAAAGGGAAACCGTGCTTCTATCACTGTTGAAGCTAAATAATCTTTAAACGGTTGTTACTGTCACTATGGCACCTCTCGAGGTTCAGAAGACTTCCCTATGATAAGATGACCAGTAGTCAACTTTGCTGGCAGAGTATCGTTCACAATAGGATACCACAGCCACCTCCAGCCTCGACCTACAAAAATCCAGCATGTTCTTGGTAGCATGGAGATCTGTGGGTCCGTGTCAAAAGCAACAATGCTATGCCTCAACCAAAGTAGGCCCAGAACTGTAGTATCAGCCTTCTATTAAATTGCCAGGAAAGTCTGGAACCTTGAGATGACCAAAAGTTGCCCTCACAACCCCCCAGCTAGTTCTCAGGAGTCTGTACTCAGTCTCGTGTGCCCCTCAGTTCTATATCAGACAGAGCTTGTAGCTCTGGTAGGGCCTGGTAATTAGGGGGAGGGTTTTCACAGTTGATCTGGACTAGAAACACAAAGGTTTTGGGGCTGCAAGTGAAGGATTCTTTATCATTAATGGCTTGACTGGTCGTGCTGGTTGGCTGTAAGTAGTGGATTGCCCAGATGTGGGATTGCATTACTACAGAACTGCTGCAAAAGAAAGAGTATTGTAATTGTGCAGGGAATTAGTCAGAAGCAATGCAACATTCTAGTTTAACTTTTAGAAAATGTCAGCACCAGGGATATTTGACATTTTATTAAAATACCTGAAAGATATGCCTTCTCACATAGTCTTGTCATTTTATACCATATATAGTACAGTTATATTGCCCTTTCTGTAGTAGAGCAATATTGCTAGAGGGAGAATTGAATGATTAGCAGCAAGAAGATGGAGCAGTGGCCTGCACTGGCCACTAGGTGACTGTGTTGGACCAGACAACTTAGCAGACAGCTAAAGGAAGGCTTGGAGGAGCAGCAGCCTTCACCACGAAGGTCCAAGATAAGGAAGTGGTCTACACTGATTCATGTACACCTGATGTGACTGAATTATATGTGAACTATGGCTTTTTTTTCCTTCAGAAGCTGCTTCTGTAATGTGTTATTATAAATACACACACATGCTCTTTCAACACTGGAGAGGCTGAGACAGGAGGTTGGCTCTGAGACCCTATCTCTTGGTAACAAGAGCAATGGGGCAGTGCAGAGAGGGCTCAGTCTGAAACGTGCCTACTGTGCAAGTATGAGAGCGTAGGTAGATCCCCCAAAGCCAGGTAAAAGCTAGGCCTGCAGCACACATCTGGACCCCTACAGTTGGGTGGGTCAGTGAAAGATAGGTCCCAGGGCCTCACTGGCCAGCCTGTCTTCCTGCACCTATAAGATCCAGGCTGAATGAGAACCTGCTTCATAGCCAGCAGATTGAGAGCGACTCTAGAGACATGATGTCAACCTCTGACCTCTGTGGGTACATGCATTGTTGAGTAGTATGTCTACACATTCACACTCATACATACATATGCATACACCTACATCACATGCATACACTCTCTCCAATTAAATAAATAAATGACTAGGTGAAGGTGAAGGCTCCTCTGATTTTAGAAACCCAAGGCCTACTTACACAAAGGTAAGGCTGTCTCAGCTTCTCCTCTGCTGACAGTGGAGCAGATAACCATTGCAGCAGGTGTCTTGTGCATATAAAACATTTAGCGGCATTCCTGGCTCTGTGCACTAGATGTCAATAGGCCCTTAACCAGTCCAGATGTTGTCAAATATTCCTGGGTGGTCAATGTGGATTTTGGTGGGTGAATTGAATTTACTGGGTAGATAAACCAATTGTATTGAAAATGCAGGTCACTTTATTTTTATTACTTAAAAAAATCAATCTCTTTAATGTCATGATAATAGAATTACAAATAAACTAATATTTTTCCAAAGTTTATTGAGCATTTATAACTATAAAAAGTACTAGAAGGGGTTAGAAGCCGTGGTGCACACCTTTAATCCCAGCACTCAAGGGGCAGGCATGGGTGCACGGTCAGGCTGGTTTACATAGTGAGTTCAGGCCTGCTAGGGCTACAAGTGAGACCCTGTCTCAAAAAAACTAAAACAGAAAAAGTACTAGAAGTAATACATTATCAAATTCTAATGTAATTTTATCCCCATTTTATATTAAGTATATACAGATATGAATCCTATGAATACATGAATATGAGTCCTGCCTTTAGCTATTTGTTTGTTTGTTTGGTTGGTTAGTTGGGACAGGGTCACACTGTGTACAACAAGGCTGCCTTTCAGCTAACATGCTCCTATGTCCCAAGTGCTAGGATAACAGATATGTGTCAACACACCTGACTCTTTCAGTACTTTTAACACAGGGATGAGCCTTCAGAGTAATACTTGGGGCACATTCTTCTTTATAGGGAAAAGGTTGCCAGGATTGAAAGCACAGGAGTATCTTTGCTGGTCTACTAAGCATTCCATCTCTCAAGGAAGGGGCAAAATCATTCTACGGCACCTTATTAAGATGATTTCTGAGTTTGAGGCCAGCCTGGTCTACAAAGTGAATTCCAGGACAGCCAGAGCTAAACAGAGAAACCCTGTCTTGAACCCCCCACCCCCCCAAAAAAGATGAAATCTACCTCATTGACATTTCCTTCTAAGTCATACTAATTTAAGAAACTCTAGTATTTCGTTTTAAAAATAACTTTTAAGGGAATGGGAAGATGGCTTAGCTGTTTAAATGCTGGCTAAGCAAGAAAGAAGATTGGAGTTTGGCTCTCCAGAATCCACATAAATACCCACCTGTAATCTCAATCTCAGAAGGAAGAGATGGGATCCCTAGAGTAAGATGGCCAGTGAGAATGTATGTACTGGTGAGCTCTGGGTTTGACCCAGACCCTGCTTCAGAATGTAATGTGAAAGGATTATTGATGAAGAATATGGACATCAGCCTTGGGCCTCCACAGGCATGCACACACACACACACACACACACACACACACACAACCATACAACCACACATACCTGTAAACCACTTATACACATGCATGTGTACCATACATATACACACATACACATGCATGCATGCTCACACACACACTCATACATGCAACACACTTATGCACATGCATAGATACCATACACAGACACACATACTTGCAAACATAAATACATGCATGCATGCAGGCATCACACAAACACACACACACACACACATACACATAACCACATACACACACACACCTGCAAACACTCTTACACAATGCTTGTATATCACAGACATACACACCTACAAACACACATACACATGCATGCATAACACACACATGCACACATGTACATGCATAACACACACATGTGCATGTACACATGTACACACATACAAACACAAAGAAAAACCATCCTTTAAGAACTTAAGGTGCCTCAACAGTCCTCAGAACACCTGACTTCCCACTCAAAGCTGTCTCATTGGCCCTAGTCAGCTTCCAGGAGTCACATTTGATCATCTCCTCTGTAATTAGACTCAAAGGAAAACGAGACTTCCACAGCCTAGGGAAATGTACTTTTCTGTACTAAAAGAAAATGCCTAATCGAGGCGTTTCTTTGAAACTGTACTTGCTGTATCCAGCTAAGAAGCAATGCCATCTTGACCCTTCTCTGTTCTTTCTTCTCAGGTGACTCAAAATGACATGATAATGGCAGAAAGGCTCTTTGGAATCCTAGCACATGTAGCATCCTCCGAGCTGCCTCAGTACCGCATGATTTCAATTCTGGGTGATGCCAGGTAACTCTTAATTTTTTTATAGATCACCTTTGCACTAGAATTAGCTCTTAACTGTGCCACTTGTGTAACCAGCAGAAAATGTACCCCAGGCTAATCTTGTGGCTGGCCCTGTTCAAACTTAGAAGGAATAAATGTGACTAAGACAAAGTCAGTGTTGTCCTGTGGTTATAGTCTAACAGCTAAAGATGCACATAAACCACTAAAATCCAGTCTGTCAGGTGCAGCAGGAAGGTAGAGGTAGAGACTAGATGCATTTCAGAGCACTGGAAAAGGCTTTCTGTTTGTTTATTTGGGAATGAGTAGAGGGGTTTTAGGTTTAGAATATGAGAAAAGAGATTTATTTAAAAAAACAATACATACATACATACATACATACATACATATATACAGTGGATAGGTTCTGAATCCAAATCTTACTCCAATGCCTTTGATTGATCAATATAAATTCCATCTACAACCCCTAGAACTGTTCTGGTATAAACATCCTGAGGGTAAAGTGCTTCCTAAACAAACATAAGGACCTGAGTTTGGATCCACAGCACTCATGCAGAAGCTGGGTGTGGCAGTACATGTCTAACCCCTGAGCTGAGGGACAGAAACAGGCAAATTCCAGGAGCTCACTGGCCAACCAGACCATATGAAATGACAACCTCCAGGTTGGGTGAGAGCCTGTCTCAATAAAACAAGGTGAAAAAGCAACTGAGGAAGTTATCCAGATATCAACCGCTGGCCTACACACACAGATGCAGCATGTACACACACACACTATACCCATAATCACACACATACCATACACACTCTCTCTCACACACCCTCATACACACACATACACCACATTCACACCACACATACATATACCACACACATACAGACACACATATAGACACAGTCCAACACATAATACACATACACAAAAATACTTGGTGGAGCACAAAAGATAATAAAAAGATATTGAATTAAGTGATAGCTTAGACAAATCAATGAAAATTATGCACTTCTGAATTGGTACGTAATATTCAGAAGATTTAATAACTTGAAAATAAAAGGCCCTCATAAATCAGATCAAATAAAATAAAAAATATGAAGGATTTTTAATAATTTATCAAATAGATATATTTCAAGCCCTTTTCCCAGGATCTAATGCCCAGAGTCAGATTGGGAAAATGTATCCAAGCATGTCTGGGATGTTTGTAGAGGCAAACACACCTTAAACTCAAAGAAAATCTCTGTATTTAATGACCATAGTCATCAGATTATTGTCTTCATTCAACAGTCTACAGGTAGAAAATAAGGAGCTGCAGAGTCAGGAGCCTGGGTGTGCAGCTCTGTGGTAACAACCAGGGAAGGGTGGAGGTAGGGGAGCACACAGTTAACATGGCACTGCTGGCCAGGGAGTCACAGAGCTGAGGAGGCACTGTCGCTAATGAGCTGAGATAGCCAAACACTTATCTTGGTGCAACTAGAAAAATAAAAACCCAGATAGTGAAGTTGCCAGAACATAAAATATAGGAAACTTTAACCTTTAAAAAGTAAAAAAACAAGCCCATCTGTCTCCATTCAAAGCTATAGCCATACAAATAATGACCTAACTTTGTGGGGAGAGCCACAGCTGTGACAGCAGCCACATAGCAAGGTGGGTCCTCCATGCTCTTATCCATGATGGCGGGTGCTGTGTTTCTTTCCATAGCAGCCTGGCAATGCTAACACATTTGCTGTAGCCATGCCTTTCGACTTAGCTGCTTCACTGAGCAGAAGTTCTTCCTAGAAATGATTTCACATGACAAAAATATGTGTCCAAGGATTTCTCTCACGGCCTGTGTTTATAACAAGTAGTGAACTAGTGGAACAAGACCTTCTACTTGTAGCTGTAAAATTGAATAGCAGTTCCTATATGAAACGGTGGGTATGTCCTTTTGTTTATTGCTGATTTGATACAACAGAGTCACCTGGGAAAATCAACCTTGAGTGAAGAGTGGCCTGTATCAGATTAGCCTGTGGCCATGTCTGTGGGAGATTATCTTGACTGATGATTGATGTGGGAGGGCCCTGATGATTGATGTGGGAGGGCCCTGATGATTGATGTGGGAGGGCCCAGCCCACTCTTAAGTGGCACCATGTTCAGGTCAGTGGGCCTGGGCTATGTAAGAAAGCTAGCTGAGCTAGAGAATAAGCCAGCTAGCAGTGTTCTTCCATGTTCCTGGTTCCAGGTTCCTATCTTGAATTTGTATGCAAACTTCCCACAGCTTGTAACCTAAATGTGTAAGCCAGTTAAACCGTTTCCTCCCTGAAGTGGCTTCCAGGCAGTTTCTATCACAGCAAAGAAATGTCACTAGGACCTGTTGTGATGTTCTAGAGAGAAAGTACCAGAACAGTTGTGTGGCAGGCCCCAGTTTGTGAGGATAGGGTATACAGTTCAAAAATATCCTGGAGTTTTAAATATTTGTTTTGGGTTTTGGTTTGTTTTGGGGGCAGTTACCTAAAAATGTTGAATAAGAAAAAGGGCCAATACTGGGCCGAAGTATATAGATCTTTTAAATTGCATCCATGTGTATACTGCTTGGTTTCTCTTTAGGTTTTGTTCTGTGTGTATTGTTCTTTTTTTTTTTGATTTTTTTCTCATTTTTAAGAAGTACATGGAAAGTACTTTCTTCCTGAGTTCTAGGTTAGAAGCAGTGCAGGCTATGGCATTTTCATGCTGTGAGTTCCGCTTTAAATGCGCTTCAGCACTGTTGAACTGAGGAAGACATTCAAGCCGAGATATAGTGGGAGTGCATTTAACTGCAAGAGCTCTGTATGCCAGACCCACTGGGGTCTGACCAAAAGCACTGAGTGGAAACGCTGTGTGTGTCTTTACTGTATTTAATAAAAGATGAGGAAGAAAGTCATGAAAGAGGTGTCCCCTCGAGAACCTAGAAAAATCCCCAAGCAAGGTAAAGCAAAAGCAAGTGGAAGGACTCAGAAAAGCAGCCAAAAATTAAAAAACAAACAAACAGACAGACAAAAACAGGAAGAGGTTGATGAGAAAGCCATACTGACTCCTCATGGTAGGCCTGCTCAGCTTCAGCATGCTGGAAGTAGTCAGTGTATACCATAAGGAATGGAGGTACTGCATCAGGCCAACTAGGTCAGTATTAGCATTAGAGGCTAGACCAGAGTGCCCGTCTTCATGGTGTCCAGCCCCTCCTAAAAAAAAGTATTATTGTCTCTGGTGCCTGGCCATCTCATAAGTATAAGAAGACTCTTCATACCTGGAGTTCCAAAGGTGTTTGTGTGTGTGTATCTGTGTCTGTGTGTATGTGTTTTCTTCAATATTATTATTGTTTTTTAAAAGGTATGTTTTTATTATATGTGTACGACAGTTGTGCCTGCATGTTTGTCTGTGCACCATAGTGCTATGCTCTGGGATTCTGAGCAGGCAGCTCTGTCACACTCCAGGACCCCCTGGTGGTGCCCTTTGGATTACAAGATGCCTGTAGCCTCCTCTTAGCCCTGCACACCTGGTTTGATGTTCAGCTAGGAACATAACACAGGTAAATATAAGAACTAAGAGTGATCTATGTAGATGGTTACTCCAGCAAACCGACCTGCTTTATAGCTATACAGACTGTGTAGAGGTGGCCAACACCTCTTTGATTGCTTATGCTTTGAATCAGTTTATGAATTATTTCACATTAAGGTAGAGTTCGTTTAGCTTTGTTAGAAATGTTTGAGCTGTGGTAGTGTTGGTGATTGGCAGTCATACATCAAGAAAATGTAGGCGGTGCTAACACTGTTTCAAGCCTTCAGTCCTAGTTGCCAGGAGGCAGAGACCAGAGGATTGAGAGTTTGAGGCTAGCCTGGGCTACAGTAGTAAGACTGTGCATCAGATACCTTAATTAGTGGAAACACTGGGGTACTAATCTGAGCTTAAACAGTAACTATTCAAACTCAGAAATCTGGACTGCATGTGACCTTTTTATTCTGATAAATAACTGAGTCCCTTTACTATGTTCTGCAGGAAAAAGCAATTCCGATATCTACTGGAAAGCAAAGGTAAAAAGTCCGGCCTCATCTGTGAGGAGACTAGTGATAGCAAGCGGTTCTTGGGGGAAAACACGAACCGCGCTACCCTGAATTACACCACCCGAGAATTCTACCACGAGAAGCTGGAGGTACGTGAATCTGGGGGTCTGTTCTTTCCTGTAGTCCACACACACGGGGCTGGAGGTCTTGTATTTCGTCCTCCTTACACACAACCCTGAGAACACCAGCAGGGAACAGGAGGCCATCAAGCTTAAGAGGAAGGCTCTGGCTCCAGTGTTTCCATCTCAGCACAAAAGCATCTTCAAAGGAAAGCTGTGCCAAAAATCTGGCCCAAAATAGGCTGCACGGGCCTGATCTGTCTAAATTAAGAAAAAGGGAGAGATGGGTCCATGGGTGTTTGTCCAGCTGGTACCCGAACAGCAGAGAGCTCAGCAGAGTCCCCACTCCAGAGCTCTTGGCTTGGCCTGTGGTGTGTTAGCCTATGCATTTCATTCTTTACCATGAACTTTCTAATGTCACTGTATGGTTGCTTCGTTCCCAACAGAGCTTCTTAGGCAGGGGACCAAGCATAGGCTTCTTCTGTGAGGTTCACTGAGGGGATTCAGCATTGCTGGGCCAGAGCCACAGGGCAGAAAGTGCGCAGTGCCTGCCCTTCTGGCACTCACCAGATAGCTGAAGAAGTGCTGTGCACCCAAAGAGCAAGAGAGTGCCACACTGCAGCAGGTCTGTGCAGTGACAGGAGACAAGAGAGTGCCACGCTGCAGCAGGTCTGTGCAGTGACAGGAGACAAGAGAGTGCCACGCTGCAGCAGGTCTGTGCAGTGACAGGAGACAAGAGAGTGCCACCCTGCAGCAGATCTGTGCAGTGACAGGAGACAAGAGAGTGCCACGCTGCAGCAGGTCTGTGCAGTGACAGGAGACAAGAGAGTGCCACCCTGCAGCAGATCTGTGCAGTGACAGGAGACAAGAGAGTGCCACCCTGCAGCAGATCTGTGCAGTGACAGAAGACAAGAGAGTGCCACGCTGCAACAGGTCTGTGCAGTGACAGAAGACGGAAGGGAAAGAAAGAGCAGTCGCAGTTAGTGTTTCATCTGACAACATGTCCAGTGCCTGTATATGAGAGCTACAGAAATCACTGTAGCTCTTCAGACAAGTTAGATATAGTTGTAAGCAGAGGGAGAGAAGAAGGGAGGGAGAGAGGGAGGAAAGGAGGGCCTGAAGGGGAGAGAGATATTGATTCACAGATGTATATATAAATTAGAAGTAAAACCACAGGCAGGTGGCGTTCATGTGTTTATCTGGCAGCTCCAAGCTCTGTGTTGAGAAGTGGCTGTAAAGCTGTTATGCCTATCAGCAGCTGTGGTGGTGCCCTAGGAAATGCAGTGGGGAACGCCCAGCACTTCCTTTAATCAGAACATGGTTGGAGTTTCTGGGTTTTCCCTTTCCCTTCATCCTGCTCTCAATCCGAAGCATCTTGCGAGTCCATAGAAGCCTGTGAGTTACAGCTTGAAAACTGTTTACGACCCATCTCTCGATGTTTCTGCAGCATCCTAAAGCGTGCTTAGCTTCTGCTTTAAGTTAGCGTGGGAGGTCTGGGGTGCTCTGTGGGGCACTTGTTGAGTGCACAGGGCTGAGGGTTCATTCCAGGCGTCTCTCAGGCACATGCGCAGTCAGTGTTCCTATAGTTGAACAGAGTCAAATGTAAAACCATTCAGAGCTTAGAGGAAGCTGTCAGATAAAATGAGGAGACTGAGCCACCTGTGAGGCCGAGAGCACAGCGCCACTAATAAGGGATTCCCAGTTGTGCCAGAGGAGGAAAGTGAATGCTGGAAGGATTATTTAAAGTATATCTGTATGTACACCTGCATACCAGAAGGGAGCATCAGAATTCGTTATGTGATGGTTGTGAGCCATCATGTGCTTGCTGGGAATTGAACTTAAGATCTCTAGAAGGGCAGCCAGTGCTCTTAACCTCTGAGCCATCTCTCTAGCCCACATTCTCTGCTATTAAATGTTAAATCTTCATAAGGCAGTTCTAGTTGAAGTTTGTGCAGTTATTTAATCCTAAACATTATTGGATAGCACTAGAATCGTAAGTACACAAGAGTGAAGGTGCTTTGCCAAATACCAAGTAACTGTGATAAGGGCATGTGTCCTCATTAGGTGTCTGTTGCTGTGCTAAAACACTGGGCCAAAAGCAACTTGGAGAGGAGAGGGTTTATGTCATCTTACGGATGTAGTTCTTCATCCAGGGACATTAGGGCAGGAACTCAAGGCAGGGAACTGGAGGCAGGAATTGAACAGAAGCCATGGAGGCGTGCTCTTTATTGACTTGCACCCAATGGCTTGCTCAGCCTACTTTCTTATGCCACTCAGGACACCCAGCCCAAGGGTGGCACAGCCCACAATGAGCTGGGCACTCCCGCTGCAACCATTAGTCAGGAAAATGACCCATAGACTTGTCTCTAGACCAGGCTAATGGACCTGGTTGAGTTTCTTGTTCCCAGATGTCTCTGGCTATGTCAGGTCGACAAGAAGCTCTGCAAGCAGAGTAATATTGCAGTTAAGGCAAGGCAGGAACAGACAGACTCCAGACAGCAGAACCAGAGCCACACTGTACATGCTTGGGACTCTTAGGCAGACAGCAGCCGGTACAAAGTGGTGGGGGCAGTCAGTCTGCTTCATAGATACTGTGGGGAGAAACATACTAAACCCACCCATATGGTACAACAAAAATTAACTCCAGATCAAGCATAAAAATTAAAACTCTGAAGTTCTTTTGTTGTTGTTTTTAAGGAGACCTTACAGCCTGGGTTAGGTAGATGTAACTTTTGAACACTCCAAGTGACCAACTATACAGGAAGATTGTTTTATAAGTTTGACAGTCAAGGTAATTTTTAATAAAAATACCCTCAGCAAAATCAAACAAACAGTCTGGATTAAAGTGACTTAATGGATAAAAGCACAATGAGGAGGTGACCTAAGGAGATGTGGGCTCCATTCTGAGACAGCTCAAAGGCAAAGGAAGAAATCCGAAGCCACATGACGCTTTGGGACAAGCACCAAGCTAGCTGTCAAGAGACTTGGCCATGAGGCCTGATCACCACTTATTACCTGGGAGACCTTGCCCAAGTCCCTTAATCACTGTCTCCTGACTCACAGCCCAGCATTCCTGCTCCTCCACCCAGCGCCCACATCTTGAAAATCACTTAGAGCAGTGCAGCCAGAGGGCTCAGCCTCTCTCCTGTGCATGAGGGGCTGGGGAAAGTAATGGAGGTGAGCTGTTCACAAATCAGGCTAAACAGTCCCTTTCATTATATGTCGTGTTGTTTGAGGCTCTCCCATCCATCCATTCTCGTGCCTCATCTAAAAGAGATTTAAGGGACTTTAAAGAATCTAGGTCTTCTCTTAGACCAGGAGAAAACTGGAAGCTCAGGAATTGTCCAGGGCCATAGAGTGAGTTTCTGACAGCCACCTGGAGAACTGCGACCTCGTGGGTGCTCTGCCCAGGTTCTCCTGCTGTTTCCCGTGCTTCCTGAAGATGGTAAGGGGCCTGCTACAGGGACTGTCCTCTCTAGACATTGGTTGATTGCTAACTAACCATGTTATTCAATAATGATATCAATGCCATTAATTTGATTCATCTTAGAAATGTTGTGTTTTGAGTTTGAGGTTTTTTGGTTTTTCGAGACAGGGCTTTTCTGTGTAGCTCTGGCTGTCCTGGAACTCACTCTGTAGGCCAGGCTGACCTCAAACTCAGAAATCCACCACCCTCTGCCTCCCGAGTGCTGGGATTAAAGGCGTGCACCACCACTGCCAGGCTGAGTTTGAAGTTTAAATAGATCTTTTTCTCAAGTTTCTTATCAGCACCTAGCCTTCCTGCCCTGATCAACACAAGTTACCTAGGATACTGCGCTCATTATCACATGCATTGCACCAATTTCCCTCTAATAACATGAGTAGATGAGAGAGAAAAAGAAAGAGTGAGGAGAGAGAGGGAGGGAGTGAGAGAGAGAGAGAGAGAGAGAGTTAGAGTTGAGAGATTTGGGAATCAGACCCAAGGTCTTCAAGCATACTAAACTAAAAACCTCTACCCCTGAGCTAAACCCCCAACCCCAAAAGAATAACTTTATTAAAACCCTGACGAAACTGGAGCTGAATACCCAAATGTCTTCTGGCTCTGAACTCACCATGCTGTGTTTAGAAACAGCTTTCTCACCTTCAGTCTGCCAGACCCTTAGAAGCTAAGAATGCTGTTCTTTCTATCGTGACAGCCTGACTTGGGTCCAAGGCTTGTGACATTTCTTCTTTCTCTTTGCCACTTTTCTCAAACTTTGCCCAAATAGTCTCCACTATAGTGTGATGTTCTCTAGTTCTCTATACAAGGAGTAAACTCGAGGTATGAGTATAAAGGATTATGCAGATGGTAGGTAACACCAGACTAGTTAGAATGTTCAGCGTCAACAAACACCCCGACACGTTCACCTCTGCAAAGCCCGGGCCTCAGCGGAAGCACAGGGCTGCAAAGCAGTGAGGTCATACTTGCCCACTGAGGCAGAGCCCTCTCTCAGGAGCTGCTGGGAAAGAATTCCCACCCTGAAGGACCAGGACAGGAGAGCAAAGGAGGCTGCAGAATTATTCTTTCAAGCCCCCACCCCCAGTTCTGTTAGTTGTTGTTTTGGCTGTTGGATTAGTTATGGTTTAATGTAAATATTTCTTTTTTTTAACAGGAAATAAAGGACAAGAAGAAGTTCTGTAGGTCATATGTAGAAGACCTGGTGAAGGAGGCCACAGCCATCAACATGAAAAACGAGGCTCTGCAGAAGCTGTGGCCGCAGATGTTCATCGAGCTTGTGAGGGACGCTGTCATAGAGATCCGCAGCAAGGATTCCTACATGAAACTCTGCCTGCAGCAGATCACTGACCAGAAATAGGGATGGCTGCTACTTCAGACTTGGGCAATTGGAGCTTTTTCGAAGTTTGGCAAGATGCAGGTTAGACATGATGAGACACCACCACTCCCGCACCGTCTAGAAAGAGGGGCATCAAAGCTTCACCCCTGCACTGCGGAGAAAGGAGGGAGGCAGGACAGAGGGGGACTCTTTCCCATGCATGCTGACCACACAACCTTGGGAACCAAGCAGCGATTGGAGGAGGCCTGGCTGCTGGGTCAGAAATGCTTCTTCGGCTCCTGCTCTGACTGGTGCGTCTGCCCCAGTCCCAAGCTTGCTGTGTGCTGATGGGCTAGCATGAGATGCCTCCACCAACCTCCAGCTGAGACTTTTCTCTTTTTTTGCCTTTTTATTTTATGTCATGATTTCAAAGCCAAGCATATGTCTTTTTTATGAGTGAAGAATAAATACATTAGTTTAAAAAAAAGTCCAGTTTGTTGTGTGGTTGTGTTTGTCTCCTGTTGTGTCCCTGATAGAGGCTTTGCAGGTACCTCAACGTACCACAGGGAGTCAGTGCGGGCTGAAAATGTGAAGGTGGTTAAGCACAGGAAGGAGTGCTTGGTCTTAAGGACTCTGGAGAGAATGTCAGATTCAGGCATGTATATAATGTGCTCCTTTGAAAGGTGTTTCCCCTTGTCATTGACTTTTGTGGGTCTTATTTAATAGGCACACATGTGCACTCATCCTTCAGGAATATTAAGGATGGAAAACTCTAGATTTTAAAGTTCAATTTGAAAATCAAACAGGAAAATAAGACAATGAGAGGTTTTGGCTGATCCATTTTGATCAGAGTGGATGATTCAATTTCGGGAAGCCAATCTTACAGGTAAATAAGTGAATTCTGTCTAATGTGCTCAGACTCTGCCTACAAGCTACTGTGTCAGTAAGAACACTGGATGTGGGAGAACAAGAAGAGGAGATGTAAGACCATCAAGCCAGGCAGAGAGACCCAGGAGGAAGCTGGGTACTGAGAAAGATCCACCTCCCTGTCAGCCTCTCAGACCCAGGTGTTCCAGCTTCATAGGTTAATATGGTGTTGCTGAACATAGATGTTTACATCACTATGCTGGGTTAGCATTTCAGCATCTGGGTTTCTGCCTGATTCTCTTGGGACCCACCTGAACCTTATTTTCTTCATTGTGTTACAGACCCATTAAGGGAAAGTCATTTCCCTCTGGTCAAGAGAATGGGATCTACTCCTGACCCGGATGGAGACATGAGACTCCAGCCGGGCTGGTCAGTAACCTGGCTAAGTGACCACCAGACAGGAAGATGGAGTCACCTTAAGACATACTGAACAGATAGGAGGAATAATTATTCCTTTGATGAGAATTCCTCAAAAAGATGACACATTCCCTTTTCTTCCTTCTCTTCTAAACATAGTCTCTTAGACCCTGGGCTTTCTCTCTCGTATCCTTTGGGCTCTACCCTCCAAGCTCATCTTGCTTACTGGAGTTCTGAGGTTAGAAGAATTACCTCAGGATGAAAGGACCTCCAGGTGACTAGAGCACTCTGTCAGGAGTGAGTGGAGATCCAGGGAACAAACTTCTCTTTCTACTTGGGATTTCCCAGGACCATCAGGCGAGGAGAACAAACGCCAACACCCCCCACCCCCACCCCTGGCCCCAGTATAGGTTCCTGAGGGCCAAAGGATCACTTCTTTCTTTGTGCAATCCCAAGTAGAAGTTGAGTCCATGGTTACCCCCAAAGTAATAACATCCATTCTCCACTCAATAGGGAGATACTGCATTGTTTTAGTTAGGGTTTTATTGGTGTACAGAGACACTGTGACCATGGCAACTCTTATAAAGAAAAACATTTCATTGGGTCTGGCTTACAGTTTCAGAAGTTTCGTCCATTATCGTTATGGTGGGAAACATGGTGGCATGCAGGCTGGAGAAGGAGCTGAGAGTTCTACATCTTGATCTGAAGGTAGTAGGAGACTATGTGCCACACTGGGTGAAGCTTGAATATAGGAGATCTCAAAGCCCACCCCTGTAGTGCCACTTCCTCTAACAAGGTCACACCTCCTAGCAGTGCCATTCCCTTGGGGCCAAGCATTCACACACATGAGTCTATGGAGATCATTCCTATTCAGACCGCTACATGTGCCCATGCGAGTTCAGCTTCAGCAGTCAGACCCACACACTTAGAGTGTGATCTAAAGTTACTTGACTACTACTGAGCCAAGGATAGAGCGGATATCAGCTCTGCTCTCATGGTGGTACTCCACTCCACTCCACTCCCC
This sequence comes from Mus minutoides, assembly GCA_902729485.2. Lineage (NCBI taxonomy): Eukaryota > Metazoa > Chordata > Mammalia > Rodentia > Muridae > Mus > Mus minutoides. Next base: position 60,661 of record CACVCL010027411.1, on the reverse strand, counting down.
TGAAGGCCTGGTATATGTGGACCAACACAAGCCTGCCAAGTTCTTGATCAAGCCAGCCACTACTCTGATGCGTATTCTTGCTGAATGATAATGGCCACCACAACTAAGATTCTTTGAGCAGTGTCTTAGATTGCTCAGAGCTCATTACAGGTGCCCTCTTATTTAAACTAACAATCTGATATATGTATTCTAGTTACACCTATCTAATTATTGAACAATTGGCAGAAAAGATCAGCTAATCACATTTCAGCCAAAAACTAGAAGAGAGGTCCTCTGTTCACTGTCAAGAAACTGTGTGTGTGTGTGTGTGTGTGTGTGTGTGTGTGTGTGTTTGTGTGTGTGTGTGTGTGTGTGTTTGTGTGTGCACTGAAGTGTACATTTGGATGTCAGATGACAACTGGTGTTAGTCTGTTATCTCCTTCTGTCATTTAAGCCCCAGTAATTTAATTCAGGTCATCAGGGTTGGAGGTCAAGCCATCTCACCAACCTCAAAAATAATTGTTTCCAGCAGCCTTTTTATCTGCTTTTGTGTTTTGTTATTATGTTGAGAACTTAAAACAGTGTTTCTCCAATGTTTAAGACACTCCCCAGCACTCAGGAGGCAGAGGCAGGCGGGTTTCTGAGTTCCAGGCCAGCCTGGTCTACAGAGTAAGTTCCAGGACAGCCTGGACTACACAGAGAAACCCTTCTCAAAAAAAAAAATACACTGCACTGGAGGACACAAAGTATAAAGTCTAACATGAAATACATATGAGCTTATGCACACTGTTACGCAGTGAGGATGTATGAAAAGTGTAAGAATACTGGCCACGTTGTTACCGATAATGTGTGGCTAGTCAACATGACGTGTCAAGTACAAGAAAGAAACCAAGCAGGTCATGTTGAGCAGGTACTGTACCCATCTAGGCAGAGATCGTGGTGAGATCCAGATGGCAGTGGTGGGGTGTCAGGAATGGTTGCACTCTGGTTTTATTTTATTGGCAGAGGTAATAAGTGTACTGACTGGTGGGGTGGGGGGTAGGGGATACAGGGGTGAGGGGTAATACTGGGGGACTGGCTTGGGCGAACGGGAACACTTGCTTGCCAACCACAGAGGGCAGTGGCACATGGGGAGGAGCAGATAACAGCTAGACAGCTGAGCACAGACCCTTAGTGGGTGTGGCTATAGGAGGTGAGAGGTGAAAAGGAAACTTGGATTGAACTAAATTATAAAATTTTGAGCCAACAGAATTTAGCAGCAGGTGTCACACTACTTTATATTTCAGAAAATTAGCTTACCGTTTCTTATTTATTTATTTATTTATTTTGATTTTTTGAGACAGGGTTTCTCTGTGTTCCCCTGGCTGTCCTGGAACTCACTCTGTAGACCAGGCTGGCCTCAAACTCAGAAATCTACCTGCCTCTGCCTCCCGAGTGCTGGGATTAAAGGCATGCACTACCACCGCCTGGCTTCTTATATTTCTTAATGTAGTCACATCTGTTAGTGTTTTATGATTTCTTTGATTATAATTAAGCTGATTTAGAGTTGATAATAATTCATATCCTCTTATATTTTATGTGAGGGGGATTGTGTCCTTGTGTGTGCGCGCGCGCGCGCGCAAGCATGTGCACATGATTGTGGAGGTCAGAGGTTGACATCACTCCCTCCCTTATCTTTTGAGACATGGCCTCTCACTGGATTTGGCTGGACTGGCTGACCATTGAGCCACAGGGGTCCTCCTATCTCCACCTCCCCAGAGATGGCGTTACAGATGCAATTACAGATTTCAGGCACAGTTCCTTCACCCCTGGCCGCTTAACCTGGATGCTAAAGATGGAGTTCAGGCCCTCATGCTCACATGGGAAGCACGTCACAGACTAAGCCATCTTCCCATGCCTCCCCTTTCCTTACTGTTAGCCCACACTTACCTGTCAGACCTAAACATGCTCCAGTCACAGCTCTTCTGTGAGGAAACCCCTGCTTTAAATTCTCCCATCTCTCACACTGTTCAGTAAGATACCCTGGGCTTGGAGTCCGGGGAAGAAGAAAAGGAGGAGAGAGAGGGGCCTGGCTAGTCAGCAAAACAAATATAAGATGAAACAGAGGGAAGGCTGCTCAGGAAAATATTAATTTTAAACCTTAAAGAACAAAGGTTTGTTTTCCTAGCCTGCTTTTCTGGGTCAGCTCGAGATGGAGGGGTGGGTATTGTTGCCAAGAAATTCTGAGCCAAGCTGGAAACTTGAACACAACCACTGTGGTCAAGCAGTATTGATGGAATATTTGTTATCTTTGATCCCGACCTTCTGCTTATATTTATGTCTTCCTGGTTCTTGGTATGTGCCCTTTCTTGCAAACTACCTCGAATCCTTTCCAAAGTGTATTGAAAGCTCTAGAGAGTAAATGAGTCCCAGAGAGTAAGTCCACTCCTTGGGGGAGTGGATTCGTTTCTTTACAAGACAATGAAATGGAATTCCTTATTATGGTTCCTCTAAACTTCAGCAATAAGAGAACTCACTCCTTCTTGGTGTTTATCTTGAAATATTTCACCATGCAGAAATGCGCACTGAATAGTATCTCAAATAAATACCCGGCTCACCACCAAGCATAACAGATCTTAATATTTTCCACATTTGCCTCAGGTTCTTAAAATAACACATTACAAATAGAGAAGGAGCCCCTGAGCCCCTCCTTCCCTCCCTAAAGGTAACCACTATATTGGATTTCACGCTGATTATCCGTTCCTGTTTCCCTACTATTCCTGTTATGCATAAATGCATAGGGAGTTTATTTAATTGAGTTTCATATTTTCCAAATTTGTATAAATCACATGCAGTTTTCTCCCTGGATTTTCTTTTCAATTTTTCTGAGGATCATCCTTGTTGATGATAGAAGTTGTTTCCTGTTTGATACTCTTTGTGATTCCTCTATTGGCTGAGTACTGTGAGTGGACATTAAGAGTTTCCTGTCGCCGGGCAGTGTTGGTACACACTTTTAATCCCAGCACTTGGGAGGCAGAGGCAGGCTGATTTCTGAGTTCGAGGCCAGTCTGGTCTACAGAGTGAGTTCCAGGACACCAGGACTATACAGAGAAACCCTGTCTCGAAAAACAATTAAAAAAAAAAAAAAAAGAGTTTCCTGTCAAACATACCTGACATACCTGACATCTACACATGAACATACATACACACAATCGGACATCCGCACATGAGCATATATATATATATATATATATATACAACCTGGCATACACAAACAAATACACAAACACACCCTGGCAAACACACATGAACACATACACAAACAACTTGGCATACATATGTGAACACACATAATATATTGTATTTTAAGAGTATGTTTAAGAACATATGATGTACAGCATGCACAGGAGCTGCTGGCCTGCAGCACATGCAGCCGTATTCACTAATATCACATTGCTTTAGAAAGAGATGTCTACCAGAGCTTTTCACAAGCAGACAATCTCCAGTTGTCCCACACCATCACTGACAGCATGTTGTGTGTTCGGATGTGTATGCCATGTTGTGTGCATGATGTGTTCAGGTGAGTATGCCAGATTGTGTGTGTGTGTGTGCCTGGTTGTGTGTGTGTATGTGTATGTATGCCAGGTTTTGTGTGTGTGTGTGTTTGTGTGTATATATCACTTTAGTTGTGTGTACTCGTGTGTGTGCCAGGTTATGTGTGTTCATGTATGTATGCCAGAGTGTGTGTTTGTTTGTGTATTCCAGTTTGTATGTATGTATGTTCATGTATGTGTGCCAGGTTATGTGGCAGTTTTGTATGTGGCAGTTGTCTGTGTATATTGCATACTTGGTGACTTTCGAACAGAGGAAACATTACTCAAGGAACTTGTATTAAGATGATGTTTACATACAACTGGGCTGGTTAGATTTTTGTTAATGTGAAGTGAGCTAGAGTCTCCTGGGCAAGAGGGAATGTCAGTTGAGAAATTGATTCCTTGAGTTAGCCTATGGGCATGTCTGCAAAGCATTTTCTTGATTGATGATTGATGTGTGAGGGCCTGGCCCCCTGTAGCTATTGCCACCCTGGCCAGGTAGTCCTGGATGATACAAGAAGGCTGTCTGAGCAAGCCATGAGAAGCAAGCCAATGGCTCTTGCTTGAGTTTATTCCTGCCCCGACTTTCCTTAGTGATTGGCTGCTCAGAATGTGTAAGCCAAACACCACCACCACAGACACACCCCAAGTTACCTTTGGTGTTTATCACAGTGTTAGAAAGCCAACCAGCGCACAGCAGAGTGTAACAATCAACACAACTTGATGCGGTTTGGAAACATAGTTAACACCCTAGGCTCCTGTGTAAGCCGCTACAACTGTAAAACCGTGGGAGCAGAACACACACGAATACAGGTTTCTCCCCCAACGCAGTGCTTTGAGAATCAACTGGATTGTGCTATGTATTGCTAGCCCATTGATTTGTTTTAGTGCAAACATACCGCAATTTGATTATCCATTCTGCTGGGCTGTTTCCAGACTGGTTCCAGGCAGGTAGACATTTTTGCAGGGATCCTTTTCTGCAGCACAACCTCTCCTCACAAAATAGTTGCAAGTTTAACTTTAGTAGGCATGGCTGTGAATTTTTTCACCGTAGACAGACAATTCTACCCAGCCTCCAGCAAAAGCAATGGGTCAGGGGTCCAAGAGCTATCTGCTTTTGCCCTCATTAGCTGTGGGTTGTGCTTGTGTGACCGTTCCAAGCAGGTCATTGCTGCTTTAGTTGTACTTTTGCTGTGTGTGGATGTGATGTGGAGTTCTGTTGGATGCATTTTTTGTGTGCTTCATGATCATCTTTAAATCTTTTGTAAAATGTTCAGGACTGTGACCCTCTTTTTTTTTTTTTCTATAAATCCTTGAACTGTCTTTGGTATTGATTTACGTGAGTCTTCTGTGGATTCTAGATAGAGCAACAGTGTATGCATTTCTATGCTGTGTGATTTTTTTATGCTCTCTCTGAAAACACTCTTCCCACCTCACATTTGCAGAGTGTGCCACCCTTTCAGTGGTTCTCAACCTGTGGGTCACAACCCCCTTGCAGGCCTCCGTCTCCAAATACGCACTCTGATTCCTAACAGTAGTAAAATTACAGCTGTGAAGAAGCAATGAAATAATCTTATGGTTGAGGGTCACCACAACATACTGAAGTGTGTTAGGGGTCACAGAGTTAGGGAGGTTGGCCCTCCTTCCTGCACAGCTGTACTGGGTACGGCTCTCCTTCCTGCACAGCTGTACTGGGTACGGCTCTCCTTCCTGCGCAGCTGTAGTGGGTACGGCTCTCCTTCCTGCACAGCTGTACTGGGTACGGCTCTCCTTCCTGCACAGTCGTACTGGGTACGGCTCTCCTTCCTGCGCAGTCGTACTGGGTACGGCTCTCCTTCCTGCACAGCTGTACTGGGTACGGCTCTCCTCCCTGCGCAGTCGTACTGGGTACGGCTCTCCTTCCTGCGCAGTCGTACTGGGTAGTTGTGCTGATTTCTCCTGGGACTAAGGCCCTTCTTGCATTGATTCATTGTTTGGATTTTTGTTGCTTTGAGATAAAGTAATCCAGGCTGAATTCAAAACTCAAGGCTGTCGCTCAAGCTGCCCTCAAACTGGTGATCCTCCTGCCTCAGCCTCCCAAGAGCTGGGTATGCACCTACCACGCTCATCTTGTCAGTGGTGTAAAAGGCCCATGTCAAGTTTCATTTTGCCTCCCATGTGGAAGCCCACTTGTTCCAAAGGGTTTCCTTCCCCACATTCAACTGTCTTACCTTTTAAAAAGAAAAAGCAAAGCAAAGCATTGACCTAGCTATGCTCGTATCAATTTCTTTTTCATTACTATTGAGTCCTTTTTTCATTTTTTTACACAAATCCTGCATTATTTTGATTACCGCATCTCTAAATAAGTCTTGAAAACAAGTATTGTAATACTTTGAACTTCAATTTTAATCTTTAAAACGTTGCTTTAGCTAATCTGTCTCTTGTATTTCTACATACATAATTTTAGAAACTTCTTGCCAATAAATTTTTTTTAAAAGACTTGGGACTCTGTCCAGTCTACAATGAACTGGAGAGGCTCTCAGACCATGACTATTATCTTGCTATGTGATATATTTTTTTCTGCATTTAAATACTTTCCAGTCCTAAGTTTTAAGGCTGCATTTTATTCTGAGGCAAATTTATTTCTTAGCATTGCTGTGCTTTGAATCTTTCATTGTCTCCCAAAGGCCTGCGTGCTAAAGGCTTGCTTGATCTGTTTATGATTGTGTAGGGGTGGAACATTTAACAGATGAGGAAATTGAAATTGAGTGTAGGAGTGAAACTGAAAGTGTTGGAGTGTTTGTCCTAGAAGGAGTCAGGGGGACCTGATCTTCCTTCTTTGTTTGCTTCATGGCGGCCATGATGTAAGCAGCTTACAAGAAGCATCATAGCTTCAAACGCTACCTTCAGAAGCAAAGCAACAAAACCAACAGACCATGGGCAAAAGTGTCTAAAAGCATGAGCTATAGAAACTCTCTAAGAGTTGACTATCTATGCTGGAGAGATGGCTCAACTGGTAAAGTGTTTGCTGTGCAAGCACAAATTTCCCAGTTTGACCCTCTCAGCACACGTGTAAAAGCCTGGCATGGCTCAGGTGCCTGTGGTCCCAGGCCTGGAGAGGCAGAAACAGGAAGGTCCCTGGGACGTGCTGGCTGCACACTCTAGAAGAATTGGTGATTTCTAGGTTCAATGAGAGACTCTAAAAAAAATATGTGGAGAGCAATTGAGATTCCTTGTATTGACCTCTGGCCCCTACACAATTGTATACACCAATACATGCACATCCACATGTATTTTCAGATGAACACACACACACATACACACACACACACACACACGTTGATTAACTTCACTGAATAACAGTATATTTCATATATTAAAAGTTTATTATATTCTCATAGCCAAAGACATAGTTGTTTTATATATAGTTGATTTTTTCCGATTTTTATTAGATATTTCTTCATTTACATTTCAAATGCTATCCCAAAAGTCCCCTATACCCTCCCGGCCATGTAAAGGGACAGGGAGAGCGGAGCCCAGAGGGCTGCTCAATTGGAAGCAGCCACGATGGAATATAGATGTTAGTAAGTAGTAACTTGGAATTATCGGTGGGAGGTAGATTCTAACAACGTGGAGGCTAGGCAGTTGCCCAGCTATTGTGCTGTATAATAAATACAAAGGCTGTATGTGTGTCTTTCATTCGCAAACATAAACCATTTGGGCAGGAAGCAACCCCAGGGTAGAATTTATTAAATATTGATACTGCATACTTCCACTGAAATGATCACACAGTTCCTCTTTAGTCTTCTGGTGAGGGTTACATTCAATGACTTTTCAAATTTTAAACCAACCTTGCATTTCTAGAATATTTATATGTTATTCTTTCAAGCATTGCTTGATTTTATTGTCTGATGCTTATTTGTGTCTGTCTATCTGTGTATTAAAAGTATTGGTCTATACAACTTTTTTTTTTGTCTCCATCCATTTCTGAAGGAGGACCACAACATCTGTCAGTGTCAGCGAGGCCAAAATTCTAAAACACCTGTTCCAATCATCTTGATCCCTTTACTTGGCCGATCAATTATTTAACACCTTGAAGCTAGAGTTGTGTTTCTACTAGAGTTGTGCAGTTATGCTCTCTTTGAGACGAGGCCTCACTTGTAGTCTGGCTTCCCCAAAGCTTACGTTTACTCCTCCAGCTTCTGCCCACTGACTGATGGAATTACAGGCATACATTGCCATAGCCAGCCGCCATGTTTCTTTTTAAAGGTATATCGTTTATACTTATATGTCTATCAAATGCAATAACTAACCTTTTAAAAAGGTGAATTGAGTTCACCTAGATCTACCAATTGCAAAGCTCACTTAGGATAAATTAGCACCTAACGGATACCTTTGCTTGTCTTACCTGCTGCATATTATATGTTCCTTTTTCGACTGCTTAGTTTATGATGACCAAATTGGTTTTGTTTGTTTGTTGTGATGTTGCCAGTCAAACACAAGATCTCACACAGACTAGCAGGTGATCTACCTCTAGCCCTTAGAATATTCTTTAGCCACACAGTTCACTGTTAGTAGCTGGACACCATTTAGTAGATGAACAATGTGGTTCTACTTTTGGAACAATTTCCCAAGAATTTACCACACAATCATTTTCATCAATTAACATCAATTTTCATCAATTAACATCAATTTCTAATGCCCATCATGTTTATTCTCCAAGAATAAACATGTCCTTTATAAACCTTGGGACAGTTTCTCTCCATCCACCTTATCTCCTTTGGGTACGGAGCATTGCTTTGGTTGTGTCCCCACAACCATTCATGTGTTGGAGGTTTGGCATTTCACCCTGAAAACTTTCAGACCCCCTTTGTATTTTCCAATCCTAGTGACCAAGTTTTATTCTATGTATTTTGAAGTCAAGACAAATTGGAGTCCTGGAGTCCATTGAGTGTATAGGAAGCCACAGTGGTCACTTCCTTCTTTGTCAAGCTAGATTATCAAGTAAGGGTGGACGGGGGGGGGGGGGACCTCCTTCCCATCTTTGATAAGAGTCCTCATTTTCTGTCCTTGCATTGTTCAGTGTTGGTTACCTGGGAGTACTGGTGCCAAACAAAAGCTCTGGCAGGAGCATCCTCAACACCATGTCTTCTTCATCCTGACAGGACAGACAGCCTCCCCCAGTGTCCTGAGCCACAACCGGCTCTAACTGATCTGCCATTGCAGCCTCTGAATTCCAGTGTCCGGAGCCCAGGTGGTCCGTTTTTTCATACCTGAGGCACTCGGACCTAAAGCCTCATTCCTCCAGATTAATTGTGTTAGGATCACTTAGGATTGTGCTTCCTCCAGGTCCACAAAGAACAGATTAGCGAAGTCCTCCCCTCCTCCTTGTCCTATATCCTCCTTACCTCCCTATCCACTCAACTCCTCCCCCTCAAAAAGAACACCAATAACAAAACAAAAAACAACCAAAATATCAAAATTAAAATAAACAAAAAAACCAGTAAGACAAAAGTCCCCAAACAACAAGCAGCACCACCCCCTACCCCTGCTGCCCTCCATAAACAACATGGGGTTTGTTTTCTGTTCCCTATTTCTGGGCATGGGCTTGCCTTGGAGTGAGCTGATATACCTAGTGACACCCCGCTGGAGAAACTGAGCTGCAAATAGTCTCTTTGTTAGAGTTCAGATCCTCTTTCCCTTCTCGACACTGGGACCCATCTGGCTTGAACTTTTGTCCAGGCCCTGTGCATCCTGGCACAGTCTCTGTGAGTTCATATATGTGTCAGTCCTGTGGCATCTGGGGGATTCTGTTTTCCCTGGAGTCATTCACCACCTCTGGCTCTTACAATTTATCTGCTGACTCTACCACATAGAACCCCGAGCCTTGGTGTGTGTGTGTGTGTGTGTGTGTGTGTGTCTGTGTCTGTGTGTCTGTGTGTGTGTTGTGTGTGGTGTTGGTGGGTAACAAGATAAAGACATTCCACTTAGGACATTCTTTATGCTCAGTCAAAGCCATAGAATATCTCCTGTCTCCAGATAAAACAAACCTTACCATCCCCACACTTCCCAAGGTGTATGTGGTTCATTTCTTCACCTAGCCTGGTAAAAAGTCAGACAGGTAGTGTCTTAGTGAGGGTTTCTATTCCTGCACAAACATCATGACCAAGAAGCAAGTTGGGGAGGAAAGGGTTTATTTGGCTTACACTTCCATACTGCTGTTCATCACCAAGGAAGTCAGGACTGGAACTCAAGCAGGTCAGAAGGCAGGAGCTGATGCAGAAGCCATGGAGGGATGTTCCTTACTGGCTTGCTTCCCCTGGCTTGCTCAGCCTGCTCTCTTATAGAACCCAAGACTGCCAGCCCAGAGATGGTCCCACCCACAGGGGCCCTTGATCACTAATTGAGAAAATGCCTCACAGCTAGATCTCATGGAGGCATTTCCCCAACTGAAGCTCCTTTCTCTGTGATAACCTCAGCTGTGTCAAGTTGACACAAACCTAGCCAGTACAATTGACCCCTTGTCAACTTGACGCACAAATACATCACTAGTAAGCCTCAATCCTTAGTTCTTATTCAACCCCAAGATCTTAAATAACTTTAAAAGTCCCACAGTCTTTACATATTAAAAAGTTCAATCCTTTTAAAATATCTTTTAAAATTCAAAGTACTTTAAAATTCAAAGTCTCTTAACTGTGGGCTTCATTTAAAAACTTCCTTCAAGAGGGAAAAATATCAGGTCACACACAGTCACAATCAAAAGCAAAAATCAATCTCCAACCGTCCAATGTCTGGGATCCAACTCACGATCTTCTGGGCTCCTCCAAGGGCTTGGGTCGCTTCTTCAGCCATGCCCTTTGTAGCACGCCTGTTGTCCTCTAGGCTCCAGATGCCTGTACTCCATTGCTGCTGCTGTTCTTGGTGGTCATCTCATGGTACTGGCATCTCCAAAATGCTTCTGTAGCTAGGTTTCAACACTAGCCTCTCATAGGCTCTCTTCATGGTGCTGAGCCTCAACTCCTTTACATGACCCCTTCAGTCCTGGGCCATCAATTGCAACTGAGGCTGCACCTTCACAGTGCTTCCGTGGCCTCAGCTGCTCTGCATGTCTCCTTCATGCCTCTAAAACCAGTACCACCTAGGTAACTCTTACACATTACCAAGTCCAGTCACAGCACAAGGTACAACCACGGCTATCTCTGCAACANGGTTCTTGCCGAAGGTGAAGGAAATACAGAATGGGTAGTAGAGGAAGGTAGTTATAAATACCAATTAAGGCCACGTAACCAGTTGCAGAAGCGAGGATTATAAAGTAATATGAATGCTCCTGTCTTATTTTGCTAACGAATACATTTGTCTTTCTATTGTAAATTTATAAATGCGTTTGCGATTGTACGAGGGATAGTTGTATTATGTTAGGCATATTCACAACCTTGTTATTGTATATTATTTGTGTCAAGTTGACAAGGGGTGGATTGTAGTGGCTACCTCTGGTTGTCAACTTGACTATATTTGGAATGAGCTACAATCCAGATTTGGAAGGCTCACCAGTGACCCTAACCTGGAGGCTTGGATATAGAAGTCTCTGATCTGGATCTTGGTATGGAGGTCTTGATAGCATATCGGCTATGGATTCTAGAAGATTAAGACAGAGAGATCTTCGAGCTCAAGATCACCTAGGATTAAAGGTGTGAGATTAAGACAGAGATCTCCGAGCTCAAGATCACCTGGGATTAAAGGTGTGATGGCACACACCTTTAATCTGGGTTACACCTTCTGCTGGAGACCATATAAGGACACTGGAAGAAGGGAGACTAGCACTCGCTCCTACTCCTGTTCACCGTGTGGGACTGAGTAACTGCTAGATCCTTGGACTTCCATTCACAGCTACTACTGAACCATTGTTGGGAATTGGGCTGCAGACTGTAAGTCATCAATAAATTCCTTTACTCCTTAAGTTCTGTGACTCTAGAGAACCCTAACTAATACAGGTAGTAACTTCTTTTTGGTCAATTGTTTTATCATATTATCAACACAGAGAAAATAGAAGCCAGGGAGCTAGGAAGATGGCTCATCTGATAAAGTGCTTGATGCACCAGCTTGAAGACCTGAGTTCAAATCCCTAGCCCAGCACCCATGGAAAGGCTGGAGGTGGTAGTGATGGATGCCTGTAATTCCAGCTCTGGGAAGAAAGAGACAGGAGGTTTCCTAGGATTCCCATCCAGTCTATTCTAATCAGTGAGTTACAGACTCAGTGAGAGACTGTGTCTCAGAAAGTAGGATGGGGAGCAATTGGGGAAGACACTACTGACCTCTGGTTTCTATATGTGCATGCATTTGTACACACACACACAAACATACACACACACACAAACATACACACACACACACACACACAAAACCAAAGAAAATACAAACCAGTGGGTTTTTTTTTTCTGTATAATAGAGTGGGAATAGAACCCATTATACACATACACACACACTTAAAAAAAATAAAATAAAACAAAGCAATAAAACAGAGTGCGAATAGAACCCATTTATTAACATCAGCTTTCTTGCCTGGAAATATAGCTGTCACTCAGCCAATCACAAGGACCTAAACAACCTCATTTTCAGTTTACATCACAAACTTGGCATCAACTAGAGAAAAAAAAGAATGTTCTTCAACCCAAAGTTTCTCTGGAGAAAATGGTCACTGAATCTGTTCTCCTCCTACGTGCCACACAGATTGCCAAGTTCCGATCTGAACTCCACATAGCCTGTCCTCCATACAACCACAACCATCTGCCCATAGGTACACGTGAGCGTGTCTGGGCTCCACTTCAAGTGCCACGGATGTTTTGCAACACCGAATGACAACAACTGATAGAGGAATTCCAACTTTCCATCCAGCAAAACATTCATCATCCTGTGTATGGCTGGCTTATACCTTGTAGATAGTGATATGGCTTGGCCTGTTTCCTTCTATGAAATGAAATATCAATGCTTCAGCCGCTTCAGTCTCTCCCTTGAGTAGTAGAATTTCATATGGTAGAGTGGTGTGATTTGTTTGTTCTGGAAAAAGTAAACTTATTTACCAAAGTTGACCTTTGTCTAAAAATAATGTAGCACTTAGGGTAGTTCCACAATACATAAGAAGTGAAGAGCTAAAGGTGAAAAAGTCACCAATTAAATAAAACCCAACTTAAAAAGATTTATCTTTTAACATGCACGAGAATTTTGCCTGCACGTATGTCTGTGCATCATCTGCGTGCCTGGAGCCTGTGGCGGTAGGAGGATGACAACAGATCCCCTGGGACTGGAGTTGTGGATGGTCATGAGCTGCTGTGAGGGTGTTGAGAACCAATCCTGGGTCGTCTGGAAGAACAGCTCTCATGCTTAACTGCTGAGCCCTTGCTCCTGCCCCTCCCTGAAGCCCAAACTTGACATAGAATTGCTAACCTACAATTGTGCCTTCAGGTCACATGGTGGTCTTTGTGTGTGGGTAAAACCATTGGTTCACAGATTCTCCCTGGAGTGTTCTTTCCATCCCGTGTGTACACAGGACTTGGCTCACTATTTTAGTTCATTTGCCTTTTAAAGTTGATTCCCTCATCATTACTCTTCCAACTAGCCTCCTTTTACAGGTATATTTTTATATGTATTTATGTGTATCTGCATGTGTGTATACAACCTGAGTGCAGTGTCCACAGAGGCCAGAAGAGGTCCCCTAGAGCTGGAGACATGGCTTCTGGGAGCCACTCTTGGGTCCTCCACAAGAGCAGCAAGCACTCTTCACCACTGAGCTGTCCTCTAGCCAGTTTTGTGAGTTGGGGATAATCACAACAGAGATAAAGGCTTTGAAAAAACGTACACTCAGCAGAAATCTACTGAGTCCTTAACACATGGCAGACATGACGCTGTGGCTGTGTGATTCCCATGAGCAGTGACCACTGCCAACATGGAATACACAGGGCGAAGTGGGAAGTTCTCCTTTCTTTGAAGATTCAGTGTGTCATGTGATGTTTTTATAGTTACCTGTTCTTGTGGCCTAAGTTTCCTTGAGGGTGTCTCTCTCCTCTGTTGTTCTGTCTCTGGCAGTTAGTAAAATATCAGTTGACTGCTAAAGATTTTCCTTGGTCTTTGTAGATAAACCCATTTCACAGACAGTCCCCATTCTTAGCATCTGTCTTATTTAGTTTCTGTTGCTGTAGTAAAACATCATGACAACTTGGGGAGGAAAAGGCTTGTTTCCCTTTACAGTTTTGGCACAGCCCTTCATCTGAGGAACTCAGGGCAGGACCCTGAAGCAGAGGCATGGAGGAACACTGCTTACTGGCTTACTCCTCATAGCTTGATCAGGCTGCTTTCTTATACACCTGAGGACCCTTTGCCCAGGGGTAACACCACCCACAGTGAGTTGCTCCCCCACGCAACACATATACAGTGGGATGTCTCTACTACATTGATCATTAACCAGGAAATGCACTCATAGACTTACATATGGGCCAATCCGATGGGAACATCTTTTCTTAACGAGATTCCCCCTTCTCAGATGAGTCTAGCTTGTGTCAAGTTGACAAAACCAGGGCAGCAGCTTTGCATCCTGCTCTTCCAATCCCTCAGTGCTGCCGGCCTGTGCAACTCCCAGATGCCAAGCTCAGACCTTTAGAAGCAAGCATCAAAGAGCATTCGGAACAATCCCATGGTGGCTCTTCCTAACAGACAACCATTACATCTTATCAAAGTCACCATGTGCGCACAACAAAGAGAGCAGAAGAGGAAAATATGTACTCTTGATACTAGATAAGAAGACCTCACGGGTATTGCAGTGGCCAAAGATGGAAATCATTAGGCATGATGAAAGTACTGTAAGGCAGAAGAGGATAAAAATGCAAAGCATGTGTACCAAATGCTGGAACTGCCTCTCCAAAGATTCCTCTCTCTCTCTCTCTCTCTCTCTCTCTCTCTCTCTCTCTCTCTTTCTGTGTGTGTGTGTGTGTGTGTGTGTGTGTGTGTGTAAACGTGTCCCTCATCATGCATAAAATCTCCTGTCTTTGTTGTTGGGTGTTGTGCAAGGCGGTTTATATGTGTGGTGTATTAGTGTACATGTGTGTGCAAATGCATGTGTCTATGTATGTTTATACTGGTGTGTGAGAGACCACAGTATTACACTGGTAGCCTTTCTCCATCACTCTCTGCCTTTATTCCATGAGTTCACCATTTGAGCTAGGATGGCTAGCTAGCAAGCACCTTGGGTCTGCCTATGTCTGCTCCCCAGTGATATGGTTATAGGCATACATGGCTGGTCCTGTCTTTTTATGTAAGTACTGAGGATTTGAACTCAGGTCCTCATGTATGCATAGTCAGTGCTCTTACCTATATCCCCATATGAGCCATATCTCTAGCCTGAACTTTTTATTTCTTAACAGGCTTACAAGGACACCTTGGCAGCTTGTCGTAAGTCTCCATCAGCCCTGCCCATCTCATTCAACAGAGGCTGGGTTCCTGTCCTAAGAACTTATGTTGGTGATGGTGACCGTTTCAAGGGAGCTATGCAAGACACAAGCATCACTTGGTTCAGGATTGGCAAGACACTTTCCTAAAGGTTGGGCAAGACTGATTTGTTACCCTGGGAAACATGTCTTGAAGACTGGCCTGGGAATGCCTTCCTCAGAGCATTGCTCTTAGAAGAGCTATTCGAAGTCTTTAATTGGAGCTGTCTGTCTCCATACCAGCCTGTGTACAGGCTCCTGGAGGACTCTTCTGCCTAGCACATTTTGAGACCAGTGTTTTGACCAATGGTGTCATTTGAGTCAAGTGCCTCCGAGCCAGTCCCTGAAGTCAGGCAAGGAGGCCCTGCAACATGACCCACCTACGCTATTGATGTTACTTGATCAGAAGCCAAATGATATAGGCCTGTATTAATATGAGGAAATGGTTTTGCAACAAGAAGAAACATCCAAAGAAAGCTTGTCTAAAAAGCTTTAAAGTAGTCATTTCACCCATCTTCAGATGTCAAGGGTTTATACCCGTCTTCCCACACTGAAATGAGGCAGCAGCCTTGGGCAGCCACTCTTCTAATGGACTTCTTCACCTGTTTGTTGACCTGGCTGTTGGTGTATGGTACAAAGTGTTTGTGACAGGAGACGCTACCCACTGTATGAAAGGTGGGGTTTTGTGATATAGCATCTTTCTGGTTTTGTTTTGATACAGTCTGGTATGAGGCTCAAACTCACTATGTAGCTAGCACTGAACTTCCGCTCTTCCCGCTGCCACCATCTTAAGTGCTGGGATTACAGATGCTCACTGTCATACCTGGTTTTGTGCAGTGCCGGGGAACCCAGGGCTTCCTGTATGCTAGGCAAGCACTCTGCCAACTCAGCCACATCCTCGGCCCCGTATAGCATCAAACACAGTGGAAACCATGATTTATCTGAGAAGTCATTTTCCAAAGCAGATGGCTCTGCAGCCTTGGCAGGATTCCCCTGGGTCTCCTTTCATCTACGTCCTTGCAGGCCCACTGTTTGAAGTAAAAGAAACCAGGACCCCTCAGAGACAGATGAGCCTTGTGTTCAGAGAGTCAGAATGAGTCTGGAATAGCCTCTTGTTACCAGAAAGTCAGGATTTTGTTAGAGGCAGTAGCTGAGGACCAAAGGACCCGACTTAAGGGTCTTTGTGGATGATGTTGCGACTGATGAAGCACACAGTATTCATGTTTTTTTTTTTTTTAGTAAAGTTGAAATAAGATAGGGCTATGAAGGATCAATGGTTTCATAATTATATCCCAAAAGAAAAATTCAAGTTAGTATAAAATATAAAAATTTATATAAAATTAAAACTTAGTAGTAATTGTTTTAAGATTTACTTTTGTTTTCATTTCTGTGGTATGTGTATGTGGTATGTGTGAGTGCATGCAGATGCGTGCATTTGTGCATGTGTATGTGAGAGAGAGACACACACACACAAGTGTGCTTGTGCTAATGGGAACTGTCTTTGAAAAGCAGCGAATGCTCTTAACTGTTGAGCCATCTCTCCAGCCCTGTGGTAATTTTTTTTTAAAGTATTCAGTTCTGGATATATTTCTTGATATGAATTTTTAAACTGCCATCAAGTTTTATACATTTTCTATACAGGTATTTTGTTACTCCGACTAAATTACTATTCATAAAAACATAAATATGTGTACACATTTGTTTCTGAGGGGAAAGTAGAATGAAGGAACAAACAAGTCAATAGTCCTGGAGGGTAATGCGCTTTATCAGAGGGAGAGAGGAACGCTTCGCCTAGGCTTGGGATTAATGTATAATAAGTCAGGCAAACAAACATTCCACTATTTAATCCAGATCCACGATTGCACAAAATCATCGAGTAGAAGACTCAGTAGACTGAAATACCAAAACGCCATAAAGAAGGTGGCTTAGAAACAACCCCTTGTCTTTCATGTTCTGAGGTCTGGAGGGCCAGGATCAAAACACCAACAGACTGGCTGTCAGGTGAGGGCTCGTTATTCATAGCAGGCAACTTCTTGCTATGCCTTCATGGGTGGAAGGGACAGACACACTCCTAGAGGTCTCTTCTACTCAAGCACTGACATGGCTCATGGGGTAGTCGTGGCCAATCTCTCCACCTTCTGATGCTCTGGCTTTGGAGATTAGAATTTTAACATGTGGATCAGGGGACACACAGTTGGCTCATAGTGAAGGTCTCTAAAGAAGATGAGCTGGCTAATACACAGAGAGGAAGAATGCAGGACCCTTTCCCAGTGCTTCATCTCACAGGAGATGAAAGCACCAATCAATCTTATTCATTTCAATAGTAAACTACCAAAGCAGAATGCACAATTCTTTAGAAAGGTAGCAGACCTAGTCAGTATAGCATGCTGATAAGACAGCAGGTTTTGTAACTTTGGCAAAGTAAGATTTTAAAGGCTCATCATTTCTTAAAAAGACTAAGGTTGCAAAGAACAGCAACAACAGTAATAATGTTGGCAAAGCCAGGGTGAAGGGGTCACCTTAAAAATGGTGCTATGGTCATTCCTAGTGTTGGAAACTGCCCCCGGCCTGATGCTGCCCCCGCCCCAATGCTAAGAGCTGGGCCCAGACTGAAAGTGGACCAGCACAGCTGGTGGGGCGGAGCACAGTACTTGTTCTTTAGGGTCTGGTAACATGACTCCACCCCTGGGAAGATATACAAATATACAACTGAAACCTTAGGAAGATATTAAAATACATACACCAGTATCCCCTAGGAAGGTGTGAAATGAGCAGATGAATTATCAAAGAAATGAATAAGCCTATTGTTTTTGGCCTTAGGTTGGGCTTGGGTTAAGAGTAATGAGAGTTGTGCATTTGTGCAGGTTTGAAGAGAAAAAAAAAAGGACGCCATGGTGAATTTATAATTGTATTTGTAATGATTCAAGAGATTTTAATCAAATCAACATCATCTTAAACTATCAAGAGAACTTGTTCAAAGTTTTGGTTGCCTATTACATATTTACAAAACATAATTTGTTAGGGGGCAGGATTCAGAGAAAATCTCAGATACCATAGATCCCGAGACTAATATATATCTGAATGATAATGCTTTTAAAAACATATAATAACCAGCATGCAGTGTATCATGGCATAACATGAAAATGTCATTTGATGTCATTACACACTCATATTTTCCTGAGTCTTAAAAAACAAAAACAAGCCAGGCAGTGGTGGAGCATGCCTTTAATACCAACACTCAGGAGGCAGGAGATGACAGATCTCTGAGTTCAAGGCCAACTTAGTCTACAGATTGGGTTCCAAGATAGACAAGGCTACACGAAGAAACCCTGTCTTGGGAAGCACACACACACACACACACACACACACACACAGACCAGGCAAAATAAAACAAACAAAAAACCCCACAATACCACAATACTTTGGTACTTTGAATCCAAAGTCAAACAGATTCTATATTGGGGTTTAGAGGAGAAATATTCCCTTGTATTTATTTGTTTGAGTGTTTGGCCTCCCAGCTGGTGGGGCTGTTTGGGAAGGCTATATAGCTTTTAGGAAGCAGAGCCCTGCTGGAGGAAGTGAGTCACTGGGGGTGGGCCTTGAATTCTCACAGAACACTTCCTGTTCTCTCTGTGTTTCCAGCAGTTAAGAGTGCTTACTACTCCATTAGAGGAAGAGTTTGGATATCAGTACATTGGGAGCTCATAAACGCCTGTAACTCCAGCTCCAGCAAAATGCCCTCTTTGGGTTGCTTTAGGCTCTTCTCACTGTGATGGACTGAACCTGAAAGCCAAGATCAGTCTATCTTTAAGTTGTCTCTGTCAGGGATCCGGGCCTCAGAGACACAGGAGTACTGAATACAGACATCATAATTCTCAGTGCTTCTGCACCAAGTTACAGCTGCTCAAACTCTACAGAGTCAAAGCTGATAGACCTGAAAAGAGAAATAAACACATGTTAGCATCTCTCTGTAATTGCTAACACATGTAGAAAACTAGTAAAAGCATAGACACTTGACCAAAACAATAAACACTATACATCAAGCCATTTATAGATCCGTACTTGTAGATTCCACCCAATACATGACACACATTCTCTTCAAGTGAATGTGGATGTCACAGACATAACTCTAGGGTATGAAATGAGCCACCAGGAATTAGAAGTAAGTCAGTTCTTTCAAAGGACATTCTCTAACTACAATGGAATTAAGGGTTTTTTTTTGTTTTGTTTTATTTTGTTTTAAGATTAAGATACTTGGAAAACAGCCAAGTATTTGGAAATTAACACACAAGAAACCAAAAGAGTATTTGAACCACATGAGTATAAAAACATACCATCTCAAATATACAAATATACTGATAAAATAATATTTGGGCCATGGAGATGACTGAACAAGTAAGAGCCCTCACCATCACTCCCGATGCCTTTGCTCATGTCCTAGAATCCACATATTAGAGCAGAAACACAAGTTATCCTCTGACCTCATAGGTACACACCTTCTCCACACACAGATTCACAAACTGAAGTACATATAAAAATGTAATATTTGAAGGAAATATGCAGAAAGTTCCCAACTCAATATTATCGGTCTCCCCCTTAAGAAAGGAATAGCTGGAAGTGTAACCTTCTAATCCCAGCACTAGGGAGACACAGCAGGAGGATCCTGGGTTGGGGTTCACCCTGGGCTCCAGAGCGAGAGTGAGCCCTGTCTCAAAGCAACAATAACCACACCCAAGAAAGGAAAGCAGAGAAGGAGGGAAGAAGGAAGGGGTGCAAAATAAACTTCAAATTTAATGAAAAGGCCATGGCTGGAGAGATGGCTCAGTGGTTGAGAGCACTTGCTGCTCTTCCAGAGGTCCTGGGTTCAGTACACAGCACCTACATGGTGGATCACAACCATCCTTTGTGTCACTTCCAAGGGATCTGAGCCCCTCTTCTGATTTCCTCAGGCACATGTGCACTGCACATACATACACACATATCAACAAAACACACACCATTTTTTAATTAATGAAAATTCAAATACTCATTTTTAAAGAAATCAACAAGCTTCATAATCTCTAATCTTATGGAAATGAACTAACTAATTAAGATTTTTACAAAGAGGAAGGGAGCTGCCTCACTGGTTAAAGTGCTTAACTGAGAGTTTGGATCCCAAGTACCTACAGAAGTGCCTCGTGGGTGTGGCAGTCCACCTCTAACTCCAGCCTGAGGAAGGCAGATACAGGGGATCCCCAGAGTAAGTGGCTAGTGAGACCAGCCATGTCAGTCAGCTCTGGGTTAACTCAGAGGTCCTGGCTCCGTGAAGAAGGTAAAAAGCTATGCGTGGTGATTGCCAGTGTCAATCTCCAGCTCTGAACTTCACATACATGTGCATCATACCCACCTACACACACATGTGCCCATACACATGCAACCTCGGCTCTGGATTTCCCATACACATGCATGCCACCCACCAACAGACACATGGGTCCACACACATGCAAACATACATACACATACACACACACACGCACACACACTCATACTACACAAACACACACACACACTCATACTACACAAACACACACACACATGAAAATGGAAAAATGAAAAATTCAGAACGTACAACAATGTCAAGAAATAGGAACAGACACAGATAAAATCAGAATGTACAACAATGTCAAGAAGTAGGAACAGACACAGATAGCAGTTTCTACAGACATAGGCAGGACCCAAAAGGAATGAGTGAGCAAGTCTACACACATAGACTTAAGAGCTTAGATGAAACCAGCTAATTAGTTGAAACACATAGTCAAAGCTCAAGATACAGAATGACGTAACAATCTGTTTAGTAAAAGAAGCAACCTTTTACTTAAAACCCTTCCCACAAAGAAAACCTCTAGGTTCAGTTGGCATCCCTAGTAAGTTGTATCAAACACTTAAGGAATAAAGAATGCGAACTCCATACATACTCTTCCAGAAAATTTAAGCAGACAGACAAACTTCCCAGCTCTCTTTTAGTCCAACATGACCCTGATATGAAATTCAAAGCCATTGTGAAAAAGAAAGTTCGGTAGGGCTGGAGAGATGGTCTGGTGGCTCAGACCACGTGCTGCTCTTGAAGATGAGCTAATTTTGAATCCCAGCACACACATGGCAGCTCACAACTGCCTGTAATCCTGTCTCTAGAGACTGTGACACCCTCTTCTAGCTTCTGTGGCCACTCTACACACATCTCTCTCTCTCTCTCACACACACACATGCACACACATACACACATACACATAAATAAAACCTTTTTTAAAGAAGAAAATTCCATTTCCAGCTCCTCATGAACACAGACACAAAAATTCTTAATAGTATTTTAGTGAATGGAACCTGATAACATAAAAAGATAAGGGACTACATGCCTTTCACATATGTAAGATTGACATAACATTCAAAAACTCAAACTAGTGCCATTCACTGTATTAAGGACAAATGAAATAGACTATCCTCTGACTAGATACAGGAGGCTTATTCTCTGCTCCCACACAAGACATCGGGATGTCTGGAAGAGCCGATCCGTACAGTCTCGGGAGGAACAATGAGCAAGGATCTTCCCCTCACTGATATCTCAATGCTTCCGGACTTGTACATCTAGGCTGGCTCCCGTGGGTGGGTATAAGGAGCAGGTATCTTACCTACTAGGTATAATAGCCCCAGCTGCCACCAGATTCCCACCTTAGGAGACTGGTTTCATCGGAGCCAAGATAGTGCGATATCTGACGTCACATGGACACCTACATTATCAAGCCCCTCTTCCCTCACTGCCCCTACTACCTGCTCCTCACCTCCACATCCCTCAGTGATGGCTGAAAGCCTCTTTATGTGGGGCTGTCCTCTGTCAGGTAAATTGTTACTACCTCAAGGCAACCCTCACTGTCTGTGCCTGGCCTCCTGGGTAGATTACAACAGCGAGTCTTAGGTTTGTTTGCTAAGCCAGTCTGTCCGACTTGTGCCAACAGCTCCAGCTCTTACTATCAGATCGTCCATCTATTTCCACAGAACAATCTCCTTACTTTCGTATCCCTTCCAGGCTTCCCTACCCAAAGCTCATTGTTAACATGGTTTCATCACCATGGAGAGGGAGCCTGTTGGCAAGATGTAGAAGAGATATTACAAACTTTGGGAACAGGGCTGGCGAGAAAAGGGAAGATCGGATTCCCACAGGTTGTCCCCTGAACCACACACTCATGCCACACACATACACACAGGGCACGGAGGCACACACAAAGTTTACAGATCACAACCTTAGAAACGCTGAGTTTTATATTGTTGCTGTTAAGATTTCCAAAGAGGAGTATGTACAGGTGCATCTCTGTGTGGGTTTGTGCACACAGGCAGTTTCTGCAAAGGCCAGAAGAGGTAGCAGATCTCTTGAAGCGGGAGATACACACAGCTCTGAGCTACCTGTGAGGGTGCTGAGAAGCAAATCCCAGTCCAGTGCAACAAAAGAAGTCTGATCTCTTTTGGGGGGGGGGGTCGAGACAGGGTTTCTCTGTATTGCTCTGGCTGTCCTGGAACTCACTTTGTAAACCAGGCTCGCCTCGAACTCAGAAATCTGCCTGCCTCTGCCTCCCAAGTGCTGGGATTAAAGGCGTGCGCCGCCATGCCCGGCTGAAGAGTCCGATCTCTTAACTGTCAATCATTACTGCAGTCATCTCTCTCCAGCCCCTGACGTTTTAAACAGTGTGCATGTTGTTTGGGGGAATAACATAAATTTTAAATCAAAAAGGAAACAAAAGGCACGGTTCACTCAATATATCCACAATCTCAGGCCCAAGCCGCCCTCCTGACCCTTCCTAACATTCGTTCTGGTCTCTCAGCCCCTCAGTTCTGCCAACCCCAGCTATCACGCGGAACCGGTTTTCCATTCCAGATCTTATCCATGGGCTCTGAAAACGGGTTTTGATTTTTGTTTTTCTAGCTGTGAACTGTGTGTCTTTCCCAGATTCCAACCAGCAACGTACCAATTCATTGCACCTTGCCTGAGCTACACAACTCTGGCCACCAGGGCCCACTGTCAAGGCTCCGCCTTGAGCCTTCTAGCCCTGCCCCGATGAAGGAAGGCTGGAGACTATCCTGCAGGAGTTGAGGTGTTTAAAGAGAAGCCCACAGACTCCAGGAACCATGGATGCCGACTGGAGCAGTCAATGGGTAGTGGCTCAGATCAGTCCGTACTTTTCTTCCTTTGAGGAAAGGCTATGGGTAGACGTCTTCAATTACACCCCAAATCCGGTAAAGTATATGGGGCAAGAAGTTAAGATGGTAGCACTGTAGTTTCCTTGCCTGCCCATCAGGAAGCAAGCTGCCGCTTTTTACGAGGTAGTCTGGGAAGCAGAGCCATCAGTCATGTCAACACAAATAGAACCCATAAAATCCAAAATGAAAGTCATTCTGACAGTTTCCATTAAAAAAAAAATAGAGGAGGTAAGAGCAGCTAATCTCCCAGGGTCTGTCGCTCTCTCATGTCTTGTGACTTTACGACTTCAGCCAACAATGTAAAACAAGAGCAGCACACAGAACACTTCCTCTGAAATCTAGCACAGGGTGCTGGAGCTGGGGCAGGCGCCTGCAAAGGAGTAGATTTGAAAAGTAAGACGCCCAGGTGCATTCCGATGCACAGAGCAGCGCATGCTTGTAAAACGCCTCAGTGCCTGTGTGCTTTCCAGCTGGCTGCGGGTGTATCCAGACAGGAGGGTAGCTGACCGATAAGAATCTCTCTCATTAACGTAACCACAGTTTGTCATGTTTGCAGAAGGCTTCGAGAAAAGGGAGCCAGGAGCCCACAGTAGTTTCCCACACCTGCTGAGTGGCTGTACTGTACTTCGAGGCAAGTAATTTTAACTTTATATGTGTGTCGGAGGGTCTATCATTTATGTAGGTGTGTGTGTGCACACGTGTGTGCATGCATGCACACAATCAGGCTCGAGTAAGCCAGAGATCCATCACAGAATTTACTACACATTGTTTTTGAGACAGGGTCTCTCACTGGCCGAGAGCTCACCAAGTAGGTAGACTGGCTGGCTAGCAATCCCCTGGGCCAACCTCTCCACCTCCCCGCACTGGGATTATAACACAGGCCACACCCAACTGTTTACAAGTGCTCTGGGGGGGGGGGTCTAACTCAGGTCCCCATGCATGCACAGCAAGCACTTTTTGGACTAAGCTATCACCACAACCTCGACTAATTTTAACTTCCCTTCTCTGTTTTCTGTTGCTGTGAAATACCACATTTCCATGGCAACAGGGGATGCATTTTTCCCCTTGCTACCACAGAAGGAGGCTCTAAGAGTGAGCCCTGTAGATTCTCTAGCCACACAGAAAAGCTGCTTGTTCCTGGGAGGCAAGCATACCCAAGTCCAGATAGACAAGCTACATCATGGAGAAACGACAGCTGGAGAAAAATCGGCTGGAAAAGCCACAGGCAAGAAATGCAGTTTTGGCAAAGCTTGTCTTAAGTTTGGCACACAATTTGGAACCGTTGCTCTGGGAATCAGAAATACTGGGACAGGAAGGGCCAAGAAGACAGCTCTGAGAAAATGAGCACATGGTGGGATACAAGAGAGGACCAACAGCCGGGGGGTGGCCCGTTCCCCAAGGCACACTTCTTCTGGCTTGTCTTCTTCTCTCCCCATGAAGTTTCCCCTGGGCTGACGAAGGTGACATTTGTTCAATTTGCTACTGAGCCATCCACTCTTTTACCTACTTAGCTGCCCATTCATTCAGAGAATATTATTTCGTGTCACCTCGGCAACTGGCTCACCCAGATGACTCCTCATTACAGGGTCCACAGTCTAGATTGGAGATCAGGCTGATAAATAAATAGGCAGATTCTGTACTGTGGGAGAGGGGCATTGAGAATCTTTTTGAGAGGCCTCAAGGGTGCTGAGGGCTATTTGACAGTGAAGAGGGTATGGGGAGAGAGGCAAGGGACCCTCTATGTTTAGAGGCAGCTAATGTAATGACCCAAAGACCCAGATGAAGTCTGTGGTGCTTACAGGCCTCCAATGGGTTTGGTAACTCAGCTGGTGACTTGCTTCATGGCCACCCTCACTCCAGTGTTTACTGAGCAGCCCTGTGACAGCATCACTTGCACAGGTGACCACTTGAGATCTTTGTTTGTTTGTTTGTTTGTTTGGAGTGACTATCTCTGACTCATCTAGTATCACCGAGATGGTTACATCAGAGGATTGAAGTACTTGCTATCAAGTCTAATGACCTGAGTTTGGTCCCAAAGACCCACATAACAGAAGTAGAGGAACAGCTTTTCAGCTTGTCATCAGACCTCTACTCTTTCTTATGCTGTGGAATGCATGTGTTCCTCTTCCCAGCTAAATACATGTAATACATTTTTAAAAGAACACATTTTGTAGCAATAAAACAGCAGACAAGAGACAAGAAGCCATGACCTTATAAGACTTGCATTCTCGTGGGAGGTGTGTAATGAAGGAGTAAGTAAGGGCTCTCTGTGGTGAGCAGGATGGTGCTAGGAGCTGGGAGAGACACAGAGGACCTCAGGGCAGAAGGCATGTCCAGGCCTTCAGTTTTGGGCGGTGTGAACAGGAACGGGGCACCTGTGTAAAGGTGTGAAGGAAGTGGAGGAGTCCTGGGGTTATCTGAGGGACAAGTGCTTCTGGCAGAGGGAAAAGTAGGGCAAGGGGCAGGTGACAAAGAGCAGGTCTGGAGAGGGTGAGACCTGGCATGGAGCTTGTGGGATTTCAGTGCAGTGACACAGTGGCTCTCAACAAGGGACCAGAGTACGAGAAGCCTTGAAGGCCATCACAAGGAGTTTGGCTTCCTGCTCTGTTCTACTTTTATCTCTATTGATGAGGTAAAACACTCCGACCAAAGCAACATAGAGAAGACTGGCTTTATTTAGCTTACAAGTCCAGGTCACAGTCTGCCAATGAGGAAAGTCAGGGCAGGAACTCAAGCAGAAACTGAAATGGAAAGACAGTGGTGGCAGAGGGGTGGGGCGGGGGCTCTGCTTGCCGGCTGGCACAGCGTCTTGTTCAGCTAGCTTCCTTATACAGCCCCAGAAATGGCACAAGTCACAGTAGACTGGGCCCTTCCACATCAAGTAACATCAAGACACTCTGCCCTTAGATTTGCCTACCAGGCCCTTCTGACACCTTCTCAGGTGTCTTTAGGCTATTCCAAGTTGATGACCACTAACCGAGGAACCATGTAGAACAAGAAGTCTGAGAGACAATGACATCATCCTGCCTTTATCTTAACACCATCAAAAGTACCATATCCTCATCCATAGGGACAAGGCAAAACAAGTAGGAGCATTGGGAAACAAATTCAGTGACCCAGGTGACAGAGACTAGGAAACAGGGCACTGGAGCAAGAGAGGCACAGAGTATAGAGAATTAGCCCGATGTCAGTGTAATCAGAAAGCTCAGCCAGCAGGACTCACCATAAAGTAAAATGTGGGGTGTCGGAAGAGTCATTCATGGAAGCTGGGTTGGAGCCTAAGATCTTGGAGAGGAGATGAGTAGGTTGGAGAAGAAAACCAAGCTGATTTGTTAGCTTGAGGCAGGGATAGGGAAGTGTGGGAAGACAGGGAAGTTCCACAGAGGCCAAAGATGGTTCCACAAGGTCGGAGGAGATGTGCATACCAAGGTTCTAGGAATTCAAGGCGGTCAGGAGCTCATAGACATAGTCACACCATGTTCTGATCACACTTAGTGACCTGTGATCTCTCTCTCTCTCTCTCTCTCTGTGTGTGTGTGTGTGTGTGTGTGCGTGTGTGTGTGTGTATGTCTGTCTATGTGTGTGTCTCTCTATGTATGTGTGTGTCTGTCTGTCTGTCTCTCTGTGTGTCTGTGTGTTTGAGACAGGGCTTCACCATGTAACCCAAACTAGCCTTGAAATCACAACCATCCTGTTTCAAACTCTCAATTTCTGGAATCATGGATGTGTGCCATCCTTCTCACTATGTAAAGCTTTCTCCTGACCAGTTTCTTCATTGTGCTCCCTTTTCCAACTCTTTACAGACCCATGATGACCTGTGTCCATCTCCTGTACTGGCTTCATAGCCTGTTATGAATTTAACTGTCACTCCATGAGTCTCTTGGCAACTGGTGGAAGGTACCTTGTCTTCTGTATGGTATGTATGTGTTCATTTTTATAGGACTTTTTTTCCCCCTCTTGCTAAAAGTATCCCATTATCTCATGCCCTTCTGCAGGGTGGGGTGGAATGGAAAACTATTTCAACATCTAGCTTAGAAACCCACTCAGTGAAGCCAGAGCATTTACCTACTGTAGGTTTGAGCATCAGCTCCATGTGCCCACTGCTGGATGCCCTTGCCAGCATGGTCAACCCAGACACTTCCTGTTTAATAAAGCAAAGCCAGAAAAAGGGCCCCTCCACCCACTCTTCTTAGAAAGAAGAGTGGCCCAACCACTTTCAATACCAGTAGATGGCACGGGATTGAGTTCACAGGCACAGAGAGTCTGAACATCTGTTTCTGTGGGTCTTCATGATGTCATCTGTTCTGAAACACCCTGGTCCCACACAGAGACAGATTCTAAATTGGGATAGAGAAAAAAGATCCCAGAAGGGGAATTCCCACCAGGATGGTGTTCTGGATTTAAAAGGAACACCCAAATATGGCTTTTATGAATGGACCAATTGATTAAAGGAGACACGATCTTCCCTCATTGGTTTCCTGAGCTCTGTCCTTTGAAGAAAATGAAGGGTAGGGAGAAAGGATGAAAGTCAAGTAAAACCAGACAAAGTCATTATCAGATGAAACAATGCTGAGAATTAGGATTTCCATAGGGCCAATAAATATGAGTCGCACACACGTATTCAAGCCTCTTCTACCACTGTGCACCATACAGACCCTAATGTTACTCTCTGGTCACACTGCTGTGACAGAATAGCTATCAGAACCAGATTAAGGGAGGAAGAATTTACTTAGGTTCCAAGTTTGAGGGTAATGTGCATCGTAGAGGAGAAGCTATGGTGGGGGTTATGGCGCTTAGATCATGTAGCAGAGTCTCTGACAGATCAGGAAGCATAGAAAGGACCAAAAGCAGGGTTGAGCTATAACCACACTCAAGGCTCAACCATAGAAGTCAAACCTTCCATAGCCTTCCAGAACAGCAGCACGAATATGCAAACACACCAGCCCGTGGTGAGCATATCCAACCCTATCACAATTCAACTTGAATTTCCAAACATCACTCACACAACACTCCTTTATCACCTGTGCTCAGACCAGAAATGACCAGCACACCCTGGAGAGGATCTCACCCCTTCCCCCAGAGAACCATGTAGGGGACTCTCCTCGAAGTAGTACTCAGTGTAGAAAGACAGCCCCTCCCTCTCTGAGTCATTTAAGGGCACACTCCGCTGATTCTTCTGTCCCCTTATTTCAGTCTACAACTCGGTCCACACTTGCGTGACTTGATGTGACTGACTGGCTTTGATCTTTTAGAAGCAAACCAAACCCTAGATCAGGCTGGATCCAAGTTAATTTTTCTTAAAATAGTTGCTCAAATATCCAGTGGTGTATGGGTGGAACCAAAGCTCTAACTTAGAGCTCTAGCATCTCTATTTTTAAAGTAATATTTTGTTAATCTGTTGAGAATTTCATATATGCATACAATGTGTTTTTCCCATTTTTTATTTATTCACTTTATATCTCTGCTGCAGCCTCTCCTCCCTTCTCTCCACCCAGTTCCATCCTCACAAATCTTTCACCCCAATACCCCCTCCCCTTCTCCTCAGAGAAGAGGAAGCCCCCTTTGAGTAACAACCCACTCTGGGATACCAAGTTGCAGCAGGAATGAGGGCATCCTCTCCTACCAAGTCCAGAACAGACAGTCCAGCTAGGGGAAGTGGATCCAATGGCAGGCAACAGAGTCAGAGACAAACCCCTGCTCTAATTGTTAGGAGACCCACATGAAGACCAAGCTGTACATCTGCTACAAATGTGTAGGGGTTCTATGTCCAGCTCCTGGATACTCTTTGGTTGGTGGTTCAGTCTCTGTGAGCCCCCATGGGCCAGGTTTGTTGACTCTGTTGGTCTTCTTGTGGTGTCCTTGACCCCTCTGGCTGGCTCAATTCTATCCCCTACTCTTCCACAAGACTCCCCAGGCTCCACCCGATGTTTGGCTGTGGATCCCTGCATTTGTCTTAGTCCACTGTTGGATGAAGCCTCTCAAGAGATAGTTATGCTGGGCTCCTGTCTGCAAGCATAGCAGACATCGCTCTCATTATTAGTAACGCTATCAATAATGTCACAGGTTGACTCTCTCCCATAGGTCTCAAGTTGAGCCAGTTAGTGGTCTACTGTTCCTTTAAACTTTGCTCTATCTTTTCCCCCCACACACATCTTGTAAGCAGGACACACTTTGGGTTGCAGGTTTTGTGGGTGGGTTGATGGACCTCTCTCACCACTGGGAGTTCCATCAGGTTGCAGGAGGTGGCCGTTTCAGTCTCCAATTTGCTTGCAAATTTCATGATGTCTTTGGTTTTAATAGCTGAGTAGTATTCCATTGTGTAGATGTACTACATTTTCTTTATCTTTGGTTGAGGGACATCTAGGTTATTTCCAGTTTCTGGCTATTATGAATAAAGCCCCAGCTTCTAGGAGTCTCAGCTAGTGTCACCCCCATAGACTCCCTCCTAGGAGTCTCCACTATCCCAGGTCTCAGGTCTCAGAAATGTCCCCACCACCACCAAATTTTGTTCTCTCTCCCTGCCCTCACTGCCCCTCTCTCTCCACACCTGATCCTCATCCTCATTCCCTTCCTCACTCCCTCTACCCACCTTTGATGTCTATTTGATTTCCCCTTCTGAGTGAGATCCAAGCCTTCTCCCTTGAGCCCTCCTTGTTACTGAGTTTCTTTGGGTCTGGATTGTTGCATGGTTATCTTGTGCTTTATGGCTTGTGTCCAACTAGAAGTGAGTACATAACATGATGTCCTCCTGGGTCTGGGTCACCTCACTCAGGATGATTATTTTCTAGTTCCATGCATTTGCTTGCAAATTTCATGATGTCTTTGGTTTTAATAGCTGAGTAGTATTCCATTGTGTAGATGTACTACATTTTCTTTATCTTTGGTTGAGGGATATCTAGGTTATTTCCAGTTTCTGGCTATTATGAATAAAGCTGCTATGAACATAGTTGAGCAAATGTCCTTGTGGTATGGAGGAACATCTATTGGGTATATGCCCAGAAGGAGGATAGTTTGGGTTTTTGAGGTAGACTAGTCCTAATTTTCTGAGAAACTGCCAAATTAATTGCCAGAGTGGCTGTACAAGTTTGCACTCCCACCAGCAATGGAGGAGTGTTTCCCTTGCTCCATGTTCCCACCAACATGTGAAGTCACTTGTCACTTTAGTTTTGATCTTAGCCATTCTGGCAGGTATAAGGGGGAAATCTTAGAGTCATTTCGATTTGCATTGCCCTGAGGACATTAACATTTCTTTTGTGCTTCTCGGCCATTAGAGATTCCTCTGTTGAGAATTCTCGGTGGGTGCACACAGTGTGCTTTGATTATATTCGCCCCACTCTCATATCTTTAATGTTTCCAAAGCCTAATTTTCATAACGGTTCTTAAATGCTTTAACCTCCCAGTAGCCCACCACCCACCAGAGGTAGTAGAAAAGAAAGCATATGGGGGAAGTGGACACATCCCTCTGCCAATCAACCTGAGTCCCTAGAAATGGCAAGAAGCTGAAGCATGCCACCCGAAGTTTTTTTTGGTGCATTGATCTGGATGGAGTCACAATAAATGGAGCTCAACTACGCAGTGTAAGGCAGACCGATACATGCGCACCTTTAGCGAAGAATCCTTCACCTCACGTCCTTTCACCTGCTTGCTTTAGCAAAACATCCTTTCACTTGTGTCTATTTCAGGAAAAACACTCCTTCACGTTTGCCCCCCAGCAAAGAACCCTTAGGTTTCCACTTCACACTTCTCTCCATCACTCCTCCCAGATCCACCCTCATGGTCACCGCTCCCTCTGAAATTCACATTCTCTTCTTTCTTAAATGATAACTCACCAAGTCCAATCTGTGCCGCCCATATACTCCTGGGTGTGGGGTCATCCAATGGAGCAGGGTCAGCCTACCAGGGGGCACATGCTTAAAGAAAACGGACTCTCCTCTCCCAGAAGCCATCAACTGCCCGTAGCCCCTCATCTGGGTCACAGGTGGAGGTTCATAAGCTCCCCCCAAAGCCCTACTGTCTCCATGGGATCTTCTTTGTGGAAAAAAATATATACATCTGTATCAATGTTTGTGGGTAATATTTTATCTTAAAACTTCAGAAAGATAGTGAAGGGTTTGCTCATATTTTCATTGTGGCTTGTGAATGAGAACTGTCTAGTGTCATTATACTCATTGTGTCCTTTTAATTATATACATCTGAGGAGAGGAGTCCACACAGTGCCCGAGGCTGCTGTTCTTAGAAGGGCTCCTTGCCCGGCATGTGGGAACTTGACCCGTAAACTGGATATAAACCTTTCCTTCATTAATAAAGACTTCTTCCAGCACCTACAGGGTTTTTATGTACCCAGTGGTTCACTCTGAACCACACCTCCTTTCCTTCTGAGAGTCTATGATCAGTGTCTGCTAGGCAGAACATGCCTATGTGAGCAGCCCCTAGTCTAAAGCTGGCACTAAATCTCCACTGAACTTCCAATAGACACTAACGCACATTTGTAGGTGGATCTTGCAGGAGGTACTCTGGATGTCCATCCTGATTCCACAAGCAAAGGACCTTTAGGACACTGGCTTCTCTGTGTGTACCCTTGCCTTTTGATGAGTTTGCTCTCCATCTTTTGACTGTTCCTCTCTCTCTCTCTCTCTCTCTCTCTCTCTCTCTCTCTCTCTCTCTCTGTGTGTGTGTGTGTGTGTGTGTGTGTGTGTGTGTATGTGTTCATGTTTGTTTGGATATATACGTCCTTAGGTACTAATACACATGAGTTCATCTTCATGTAGTAGCCAGAAGTAAAATCTTGAATTTTGTTCCTCAGGAACTGTCCACCTTGGGCCACACACACACACACACACACACACACATGCACACACACACACACACACACACGCACGCACGCACGCACGCACGCACGCATGCATGCATGCACACACACGATGGTAAGGTTTATCACTGGACTGAAGCTTGCCAATTACCTAAACTAGCTGGCTAGTGAGCCCCAGGGATCTGCCTGAACAAGGCAATGAAGGGGTTTGGGACAGACAAGCAGGGTATTGTGGGTGTTGTGTCCAGTTGTCTCGATGATCAGAGGCAGCAGTTTTTATGACCATGTATGGCAAGGTCTCTGTGTGACCGCAGCTTTGGCCAGGGTGGAGTTGTCCGTGCTGGCACCTTTTGTGGAATAGGAGAATCACTCAGCAGAGTAGGTAGGGCAGCTGAGAGCGCACTGCACAGTGGTCTTTAAATCACTTCACACAAATCCAGAAAACTCATGGCTCACACTGCTTAATAACTCTCAATTGGCTGCTCTGAACTAAGCCTCCACAGTAGCTTTTAGCTGAGGGCTGGCTATCCTCCTGAGCCACTGGTAGTATCCGCTCGAGTTCTCGTCATGGTTTCCCAGGTACACGGGCATGGGCAGACACTCAAAATGCACTAAGATATCTGACCTGCTGTCCCTCTTAAGGTCTCATCTGAATTCTGATCAGACAGATTCTCAACTTTCCCAATTTGTTCCTATGCACACACTCCCTATCAATCCAAGTCCCTAAGTTTCTGCTCTCTGCATCTCTGCCCATAAACTCCAGGCATGGGCAGGGTGAGGATTACTCCTTCTATATTTCCACTGGATTGACTCGGGATCTTTCATGAAATCCTTGCCAAACATGGTCATAAAAAATGCTGCCTCTGACCATTGAAACAATTGGACACAACGTCCACAGTTGCCTGCTTGTCTGTCCCAACCTGCCCTGCTGCTTTGTGGAGAATTTCTGCATCTTTCATAGAATTGGAGTTTGTGGCTGGCCACATTGTCCCCTGGGTGACCTGTGCCATCACAGTAGACTGCTTAGGGTAAGTATGATAAGTAGTCCCCCAGGATTACTGAGAAGGTATCTGACCTTCAGGAAAGCCACCTGTCCTGGGCCCTGGCCTGCTCCACCACCATAAGACTGTGGATAGGCATAAAAGCCTGCTCCACCACCAGGTGGGGCACCAAATCCTTGTGTTGCAGGATAGGCTGCAGCTCCCCCTGGCTGCAAGGTTAGCCTGGAGCTGGATAGCCTCCAAGTGTAGCCCAGTTTCTAGCTCCTGGGTAATTGCCACTGAGATTGTTGGTGGGATATGACTACTGGCTGGGATGGAAAAAATAACTTCTGACCTGTAGGGGGCTATCCTGGGAAATGTGAGCAGCCTGCTGGGGAGATCGACTGGGTGTGGCATTCTCAACCTGAAATAGGGTCTTTCCCTGGACCTGGACCTTGCCTGACTTATTTTTTTTACATGGGTGCTGAGGATAAACTCAGGACTTCAAACCCAGCAAGCACTTTATCTACCTATGGATAAAGTAGATAAACCGAGCTCCAGCCCAGAAGCTGGCTCTTCTCATTGTTCCCATGTGATGTGATGTTGGGCCAACTCCACACGCTTTTCCTACTGTGTTTATTCTTAAGCTTTACTTTTCTCTTGCAGCCAGGAGGGGAAAGCTCCCTTATCCTGTTCCAGAAGTCACCTAAAGACATTTCCACAAGCCCCGATGAGTGAACACTACAAGAAAGCTTTCTCCCAGTGAGAGGCTGGAGGTAGTGGATAGCCCCTCCCTCAACAGCCAAAAGCTAAGGTACATCTTACAGGTGCCCACGGCACTAACTACTCTTCAACATACTCTTTGTCAACTGTCCTTCTAGGGATCATCACTCTCCTCCAGAGTCAAACTGCTGCCATCTTCAAGAGTTCTGCTGTGCCCAGTGGCGAAAGGTCACAGCTGGCACAGCTGGACCTGTTGTCTGTTCACCTTCCCTCAGTGAAGGTGGGCAGGCAGGCAGGGGATCATGGAACCCTTACCTGAGTCCTCAGTCACCCTTGGCAACCAGAAAATCTGAAAATCTCCCCTATTGCTATGGCTTAAAGGTAGAAGTGGGAGGGACTAGGTCAGTGGCCCTCAACCTTTCTTATGTTGCGTCTCTTTAATGCAGTTCCTCATATTGTGGCAACACTGCTCCCCCCCCCCCCGCCATAAAGTTATTTTTATTGCTACTTCATAACTGTGATTTTATTGTTATGAATCATAACGTAAATATCTGATATGCACGATATCTAATATGTGACCCGTGCGAAAGGGTCATTTGGCCTTCAAAGGGATCAGGACCCACAGATTGAGAACTACTGGACTAGAGAAGACAGGTAGGGAAGGACAAGGGGACAGGGCTCCATCTATGTAGGCCCGGGCAAACTGTCTCGCAGCTGGGTGCCACAGACCTTGCAGAGCAGACCTGCCCATAACCCTCTCACGCACTGCTCTGTAAGTATACTCTTGGGTTCCCCTGGGGAACTTTGGTGAACTGTATCTTGGTTTGTTGTCAGGACCTTAGGAGGAGGGGTGGATGTTGTTTATGTCTCTCCCAATGAAGGAATTTTAATAATTGTTTCACCTCCTCAATCTCTCAGGCTCTTGTGAACTGAGTTGATTGATGAGAATTCCTGACTGAGGAGAGCCAGAACTGAGGAGAGCTAGGTCTGTATCAAAAGGGTCTTAGCTATTGCTAGACTCCTTAAATCCACGGATGACCCACCTCCGTGTTTTCCTAACATCCTCTTGCCTTAGGTAAAAATCTTTTTCTGGGGCTCTAGGAGGAGATGTACAAGCAGACCTCTATCTCCCACCAACCCAAAGGTTAGGACTCATCCTAGAGCATGTGAGACCCATTACAGACTCCCCTGCTTTCCTGTAACCCATCTATTTGATGTTCCCACGAATGTAGTTTTCCACGACACTTTTCATGACTTGTTTTTTCACGACATTCTTTTTCCTGTTCCTGTAAATACTTAATTATTTCGTCACCACATTGGACCATGGCACTGGAATAATCTGATTTAGTTTCTCAGTCACTATCACTCACATTTGGCTTCAGAATTTACCCCACCTTGTTTCCTTTGAGGTGAGAGCTGTGTTCTATACAGACACCTATGTAAACTGTATCTCAGGATTTGACCCAGACAGGCACCCTCCTTTATCTGCCCTACCATCTGACCAGCAGCCATAAGGGAAGAGGAAGCCAGCTTCCCTCTAGACATGTCAGATTATATCACAGAATACTACAAGGTACAGCCTTTGCAGCACCTTATCGAGTGTCCCTAGTCTCTCTGCTGTCAGCATGTGCAGGATGTGTGTGAGGGAAGGGGTGGATGTGAAAATAAGGCTTATCTGGGCATAAGAAGCCCCTGGCCACCTGACCATAAGGATTCCAGGTGAGTCTCTGTAGCCAGGAATGTCTATGTAAGGACTAGGTCAGTTCTTCTTCATGAAATACCTGACAGAGAGCCTCCCTCTGAATGGAAGTTCAACCAGAATTAAGACTCTTTTTCTATTGTCAACATCTATCAAATTTTAAACGACCTAAGATAATTATTTAGCATAGTCGGGCTCATATTTCATAGTCAGATAGATGCAGCTTGAACAGTGCTAGGCACATGATTCAGCAGTTTCCCAGGGATCTTTGCTTCTCTTCTAGCAGGGATGGATTAGAAATAAACACCAGTAGTGACTCCAGAGGAGCTGGCCATCTGCAGAGGCTGGAATGTCTTGACTACAGCTGCTGACCTGTTCCTGTACGCTGCCGGTCCCCCAT
This sequence comes from Mus minutoides, assembly GCA_902729485.2. NCBI lineage: Eukaryota > Metazoa > Chordata > Mammalia > Rodentia > Muridae > Mus > Mus minutoides. The sequence goes on along the minus strand of CACVCL010027411.1, from coordinate 24,820 downwards.
GATGTCAGCCCCAGGTGGTCTTGCTTCTTCTCCAGCTCCTGAGGAAGGTAAGAACCCTCTTAACTCCCAGGCAACTTCCTAGGGGGCAAAATAGCCTCAAATAGGAGCTCCAGAGTCACCAGAAATACAGGTTTACTCCCCAGTCCCAAAACACACCCCTTTACCCTTGCAGAACACTGTTTACCCAACGCCCACGCCCACGCCCTGGAAGCAGGGAAGCATTCGAGTTACCTGATAAGGCTTCTGAGGGTAGAGGAGCTCTTGATCGTCCATCCATGCCCTCTTTCCTCTCAACTCCTTCCTTTACGTTCCTTTATTGGTAGATCCACATAGCAAGACCCACAGCCAATGGCGGTGCCCTATATGCCCCTTCTGAGCCCCACCGTGTTGCCTTAAAGAAACACACACCTGGAAATGGAGTTTCTTGAACGGTTCCTGGATACTTTCCAGAGGAACCCTGGCAACCTGTACAAATGCCTTTTTATTTTCCAACACAGTAACAAATATTTTCTGCCTTTCTTTAGCACCGGGACCAGGTTTGATGAGCATTCAGGTGACAGTTTTCTGGGTTTGGGAGTGGGTAAACAGAAAGGATAATCACATGTCGTCATCACTATGGATGTAGGGAAGAGGTCCTGGCGTTTTCTTCCAAATGAAGGAGTTTTAAGCTGGGGGTTGGGGGAGGGAAATCTCCATGGAAGAGAACAGAGAAAGGAAGAGATAGATGAAGGCATTGGGGCCTTAAAAGTGAAGATCATACAATTTGTTCCCAAACTGCAACACATTCAAGTGTGACAGGGAGCCACAGTTGGTAAGGAGCCTGGGAGATCATTTGTAGACCATGATTGCATTGAACAAACAGGGCATGTGGTTATGCTAACATCAGAATTAGTCTACTGAGCAGGCTGCTGGTCGTTTCTGATATTTGTGAAGCCCTGACACAAAATTTATGACAGAAGGAGGTTGGGGTCAGGCAGTCACCTGGGCACAGCCCAGGGTGTGGAGCCCCTCATTGGGAGCCCATTGTGAACTGAACTTTCTGGAACTTGTCTTTTTGTGGCTAGCCAAGGTCCATCTCATTCTGTTCACCTTCATCCTTCCATGGGGTCGAGGGAGGGATGAAGACGGCAAAATAGAGATGTGCACATGCTAACCAAGTGTCCATGAAGACTTGAACAGTCATCGATGCAGTCATCAAAATAATCATTGTATCAGTTGTTGAACTAGAGTTACAGTTCTGTGGTAAACATGCTGTTTTCTTCTTCATGTGATATTAAACTTAACCAAGAGTTATATAATCTCCCCTTGTCATTTTACTTAGCAACTAAAAAAAGATGAGGATCCATATAGCTCAAGCTAGCCTCAGACTCTCTACATAACCAAGGGTGACCTCAAACTTCTGATCCTCTGACCTCTGTGCTAGGATCCCAGGTGTGCACCACTATGGCCCGTTTATGTGGTGCTAGCCACAGAAGCCAAGGCTTTGCACATGGTAAGCAAGCACTCTGCCAACGGAACTACATGCCTAGATCCTTAACTTCCTACCCAAGTCCTTTACTCTATGTCTTTCTATATCTTCTGGGATCTTCATCCATATGTACAATAAAACACATAAAAATGTTATCTTTTAGTCCCAAATGGCCATTTCAACAGGTAACCAGAAGAACGAGCATAGATTGAGTGCCTTCGAGGTCACCCTCCCCTTTGACTCTCTAACCCTGTGTAACCTGGACTTCTCCCAACCCCACCCCTTCCTGGTTTAAACCAAACTGAAAAGCCAACCCCGATTTAATCTGAGTCAGGGAGGTTTATTCAGGTTCAGATGACCAAGGTCATTCTGCTTGCCAGAGATCTCTAAGAACCAAGTCGAAGTTGGTTAAAAAACCAGTTTAAATTGGTTCCAAGCAAGTCAAACCCAACCTCCCAAGATCCAGCTTGAGAAAGCTAGCCTAAACAGGAAAAATGGTTCCAGAAGGAGACAGATCTGATTCAGTTTAGACTAACTGATCGAGACCAGATAAATCTGCATCGGTCCTACTCGGTGGATTAGACCTGGAGAGGGTAGCCGGCAGTTTGGAAAGGAAGTTGGGCGTGGTTTCCATGCCGCCTAACTTGAGGTAAAGGGTGTGAAGTGACTCTCAACAGAGCAAACAGACTCTAAATGAAACTAGTTTAAGATCACATATATCATAGCAGACGGCTTTAAACTGCCTCAGATCGGCTCTGATTTCAAAAGCTCTCTACCTCAGCTGATTAGAACCAGCTTTGACCAGTTTAAACCAGCTTGATCTAGCAGCATTCTCAGATATTGCATTCACAAATATTGCAATTATATATTTACTATGGAGGAAAGATATGACTGGAGTGCTATTGTTATTCTCTTATACCTTTTCTGGCACTGAGGACAGAACTTGGAACTTCAAAAACTGCTAACCACACACCGAGGCTCCACTGCATCTTATCACTTACATTTTCCTCTCATAAGTTATTGAAATACAAAGTTACCCATAGAGTTGTTTTTACAGGTGTCAGTCTCTGAGCAGCCTGAGGAGACCAAACCCCAGGGATGTTAACTTCCTTGTATAAAAACGGTATGATATTTGCACATTTGCATGTACTTCCCTATGTAACCTCTAAGTTAGCACTAGATTCCTAATCATACCTAATGAATATCAATTATGCAGATAGCTATTGTGATCTGTTGCTTAGGGAGGGCAGACATCCTGCACATTATCAACATAGATATAATGTTTAAGGAAAGATTTGATTTATTTTTAATTGTGCGTGTTTGTGTGGGATTTGTGGGAATTTGTGTGTGTGTGTGTGTGTGTGTGTGTGTGTGTGTGTGTGCGCTCAGAGGCCAGGATGAGCATCATGGCAGGTGGTTGTGAGCCCTGATGTGGGTTCTGGGAGCTGAACAACAGTCCTCAGGAGCACTATGGGCTTTTAAGGGTTGGACCATTTTCCAGCCCCAGATACAACTTTCACCCTGTTGGTGGTTAAATCCATAGAGTGGAAGTTGTGGATACAGAATTGTTTCTCACTGTTCCCCTCTCTGACCGCCCTCTCTATATTTAATCCAAAGAAGAATGTTAGGGCTGCGGCTGACGAGATGATTCAGCAGGACAAGTTGGACACCTGAGTGTTCAATACTGGAGAAACACATGAGGAAACATGAGACGTGACTCTTGAAATTGTCCTCTGACCTCCACAGCCCTATGATAGCCCCTCCAATCAATCAATCAATCAATCAATCAATCAATGTAACTGATTCACAAGTAGGTGTGGTGAAACATATCAATAATTTCCGCATCAAGAAGCTGAGGAAGGAGGCGCACACATCCAGGTCAGTGTGGGCTACATACTGAGACCCTGTTTGTTTCTTACTTAGAGACTCCTTAGTGATTTACACATAAGTTGCCTTGTTCATGGACTTAGAAGTTCCTTTTGACGTTAACCCTTAAATTATTTCTTACACTTTTTGCTACCCCAAGTTTTAATCACATTGGGAGTGATCTGTTTGCCTAAAACCACTTTTTCCCCTTAATTATCTAGAGATGAACTTCCTCCAAGTGGAAGGAAACTCTGTGTCCATGGGCCGGCCTTTGCATGGAGTTATTTTGGGGAAAGGTTTTCTTTTCATGGGAACAACAGTTGAGTGACTTCATCCAAAGTAATTCATGAGATGCCAAACCCTCAGGAGGGTACATTTTCAGAGAAGAAATCCCTGAGGATCCAAGAGGACACTGTGTCCCTGGGCAGAATCACTCTGTAAATAAATCGGCCACTGCTCAGCAACCCTTCCGTAATCTCAAGGGGAATGAAGTTCTGATAAAACCCTTTCACATTTCTTTATTAGAAGAGTTTCTGAACTAAATCACCCATTGCGGGGACCACCATTGTTTATACAGAATGGCAGACTCCTTGGCAGATGGATAAGGGTCAAAATGAATTCAGACTCATGCTGACCACCTAGGAGCCACAATTAGTAATGATACTTATTTGTCCAAGAAGCTAGAGACTGGCCAGGTTAAAGTATAACCCAATTCAGATTAACAACCAAAATGAAAAGATAAATTCATATGAACCACATTTTAAACATATACCTTTCCCAGACAGAAAGAAAATATTGGACTTTGTGTTTCAGAACCAGATACCCACTAACCCTCATACCAGGTCTAATCTGATCAAACTTGTTTAAACAATTCTCTGCAAATACAATTTTTCCTTAGTTGTTTAAACTGGTTGCAATTGAATTAAAATGAGAACTGCCCTTTAATGGTCCCACAGTGACCTTCAGGGAGGTCAGGTCTTGGCCAGACTGAATAAAATGTCTACCTCCTACTGAGTCCCCACTACCCACCAAGGCCCCATTTCTCTGGGGGCAGAGTTGCTTCTGACTTAGCTGGGAAAGAATCCATTTGTACATATGAAGATGTGCCATATCCCCTTGGAAGGAATGTGTATTCTGCTATTAGACAGGGAGGGCAATAAATGTTAGTTAAGATGTCAGTTGGTTATTAATATTCTGTATTTTTTCTGATTTCCTGTCTATTTTGGCTATTGTTGAAAATCCATAACATTTGTTATGGATTTGTTATTTATTCATTCATTCAATTCTATTGATTGCTATGACAGTTTTTATTGTAAACTTAATACCATCTAGAGTCACTTGGGAAGAGGGAACCTTCAGATGAGAGTGACCTGTGGCCATATCTATGAGAGATTGCCTTGATGATTGTTATGGGAAGGCCAGTCCACTGTGGGAGGCACCATCCATAGGCTGTCTTGATAAATGATTGTTATGGGGAGGCCAGCCCACTGTTGACGGCACCATCCCTAGGTAATATCCCTAGGAATGAAGACAGAAGAGTGTGCTAGGTGGAGGGAACCTTCAGGTCACCACGTCTTGCCTAAAAGAAATGCTAAAAGAACATTTTCATTGTAAAGGGAAATGAGATGTCAATACGTAACAATAATAATAAGGAAGGAGGAACAATTGATGTGGTAAACATTTAGGAAAATGTAAGTTCTTTAAAATATATGTGACAGGGGAAAGGAAGATGGAAGTCATGTCTTAGGCCACGTGGTCAAGGTTTGTACTGGTTAGAAGAAATTAATAGCAGCTACCTGTATTTAAGAAGGATTATGCAGGGGCATACATTCACTATAGGTGGGGGCTGTTTTAGGATCTGGCTGCCAGATTTGATAGTCAGAAGACAGATGTTTGAAAGTAAGATGCAACTACCTATAAAGCTCATCTTACTTAAAACTCGACCACAGAATGATGCAGCCCAAGGTGGTTCATGATTATCCTGCCTTTGCACAGTGCTAGGATTATAAGCATACTCTACCCTGGCTAGGAGATTTACTTTAAATACCATTGTGCCTGTGCGTGTGCATGTGCATGCATGCATGTGTGCACGTGCGTGTGTGTGTGTGTGTGTGTGTGTGTGTGTGTGCGCGCGCATTAGTGTGCATATGCATACCATTGTAGTGTGTGTATGTGTGGGTTAGAGGCCATTTCAGAGGGAGTTCTCATCTTCCACAGTGTTGAGGCAGGGATTTTTTGTCCTGCGTACTCCTGGCCTCGGAGCTCCTGACAGATTTTTCTATGCCCTCCTTCCCTTTCACTGTGTGCTGGGATTTCAGATGCTTGCCTCAACATCCACCTTTTTACGGGGCTCCAGGGCTCTGACTCATCTTCAGGCTTGCGTGGGCGTGCTTTGACCAGCTCCAGCAACCTCCCCAGGCTTGGATATGTAATTGTTGATGGTTAATATTTTTCTTCCAGCACTGGACACAGAATTCTGAATTGACAGATGTTTCTTTCAACACGGTAAAGTGTTATTCTAATTCTATTCTGCATCTATGCTTTGCTGGGAAAAAAAGTACAGTCACTGGAGTTATGGCTTCCCTGTGTGAGGGGAGCCATTCTGTAATTTTCAGAAATACTTTGTTTTGGCTTACTTCAGTTTGAGTCCTGATGTGTGGATTCCTTTGACTGTGTTCAGTATTGGATAAGCTGAGCGTCTTCAACTGTTTTTTTTTTTCTTTTCTTTTTTTTAAATGAACTGTGGGAAGTTACTCTACCATGGTGGCATATATTTTTTTCCATATTCAACACAGCTCCTCCCTCTTTGTCTCCAGCAGTATAATAACATAAATATTATATCCCTTGGTTTTTCTCCACAGGTATCCCAGGCTCTTTTATTATTTTCCTCTAATTGTTCACATTAGATTATTTCTATATTTTCTATTGCTCTAGCTTTAATTGATATAACATTGACTTCATTTCTACTCAACGAATTGTGTGTTTGTGTGTGTGTTTGTGTGTGTATGTATTCATGTGTGTGTGTTTGTGTGTTCATGGGTGTGTTTATGTGTGTGTTTGTATGTCCATGTGTTTGTGTGTGTTCATATGTGTATCAGTGTATGAGTGCATGTATGTGTTGTATTCATGTGTGTATGTTTGTGTGTTCATGTGTGTGTTTGTGTATTCATGTATGTTCATGTGTTTGTGTGTCAGTGTGTGTGTGCATGTATGTGTATATGTTCATGTGTGTGTGTCCATGTAGAGGCCAGAGGTCAATGTCAGGTGTCTTTCTCCATCACTTCTCACTTTGTTATTTGAGACTGGGTCTCTTACTAAACCTTGAGCTCACCAGTTCTGCTACACTGGCTGGACCTTAAGCCCAAGGACTTGGTGCTGGGATTATAAGCACACAGAGCTGCACGCAGCTATTTGTTTACTTATCATTTAAATGTTTTTCATTCAATATATTTTGACCATAGTTTTTTTCCTATCCCTCAACTCTTCTCAGAGCCTCTACCCCCCTACCTACCCAAATTCATGCTTTCTCTCTCCTCTCAATCTCTCTCTCTCTCTCTCTCTCTCTCTCTCTCTCTCTTCCTTTCTGAAATAAAACAACCCCCTAAAGTAAAAACTCAAAACAAACAAAAACAATAAGGCCAAAAATATCAAAACAAAGCAAAACAACAGAAAAATCACACAAGAAACCATGGAGTTCATTTTGTGTTGACCAAGACTCCTGAGCACGGGCCTGCCCCAGAGTGTGCTTGATTGACTCAACAACTCAGTGCCTAGACGGCTGTCACTTCCTTGGAAGAAGCTGATTTTCCTCTCCCAGCAGGTGTCAATTGCAAATGGCTTCTTGGTTAGGAGTGGGGCTTTATGCTACCGTTTCTCTGTGCTGGACATTGTCCAGTTTGACTCCGAGCAGTTCTTGTGCGGACCCAGCTTCTTCTGATGTGCTGGGACCACAGTTGAGTACTCAGGCCTGCAGAGTAAGGGTTTCACTAACTGAAGTGCCTTCACCCCCTCAGGGAATTAGTGTGACTTTTTAATTATAAATTTTCCATTTGGTTTGTCATTAAATCTTCCATTCTGTTGTTGCCTTTTATTAAAATGTTGTTTCTGGAATATTCCACTTTACTTCATGCAACATGGCTGTTCTACCTGCTTTCAAGGGTTTTGACTGATAATTCTACGTCTATATGTGGTGTTAGGGGGTCAGGACTTTAATGGTTCTTTATATGCTGAATAACTTTGGATTATATTGTGACAGTTTATTTAACTATTTCTGTGGGTGTGGGTGTATACATGTGTGTTGATGTGTAATGTATGTGTGTGTGTGTTTCTGTGGGTGTGGGTATACACATGTGTTGATGTGTAAGTTATGTGTGTGTGTGTTTCTGTGGGAGTGGGTGTATACATGTGTGTTGATCTTCACTTATGGCAAGCAAGAAGAAGTGAGAGGCAGACAGGAAGGGGCTGGGATGAGATGTCCCAGGCACAGACATGCTTTCCGGGACTTATTTCCTCTAACAAAGTCCTATCTCCTAATACCCCATTCAGTATGAACTCATCAATGGATTAACCTGTCAGGGATGTTAGAATCCTCATGATCTAGTTACCTCTCCATAATTAGGTAAACTGGTTGTGGGCTAAGTCTTTGAGAATGCTTCACACACAAGCAAAGGCGCAGGAGGAGGAAGGCCAGTGCTGGTCCAGTGGAACTCTGAGTTCTTGTCTAGTCAACCTGCCCAATCTGTTGCATCGTTATGAAGGGCCACTATATTCATTCTTTCAGGTTTTCTAATTGCATTGATTATCCTTCCATAATCCATCCTTTCTGGACTGGGATCCCCTTTTGCTCTTGCTTTCTGTTTTGTCTTTCAGCCAGTAGTTCACTGTGTTGCCCAGGCTGATCTCCAAATCCTGGACTTGCCTCGGCTTCTTAAGGAGGCAGGACCATAGGCAAATACCGCTGCACCTGTCTTCTGTATGCTATTTATTTATTTACTTATTTATTTAACAGACTTAATTCATTTTATTTTTCTTCTATAAAATCCCTTACGTGGTGGTCACAGCTGGAGCCTGGGTCCTCTGAACAGAGACTCTGGTGTGGGTTTACAGAAGATGTCACTGGATTCCTGATAAGGAGACTTGGTGAACACAGTCTCTTTCCAGGGGTTGGAAGTCAGGTAGCTGTAGGTCTTAGAGATAGCATCAAAGGTGGAGTTTGGTAAAGTTGCCCAGGGTAACAGTGCAGCCCCTTGCTGATGTGTAGCTGTCATCCACACCAGCCATCATCAGAAGCTTCTTGGCTACAGGAGCAGAATCAGTGTCTTCAACACAAAGTCCTAGTAGCCTGTCATTTTGCACAGACTTATGGGGCTTGCCAGTCTTGTCCCCACCAATAGCCTCTCTGCACAAGGATGATGGAGAGCTTGGCCAAGATGCTGGCCACTGGAATAGCAGTGCCTACCTCCTGCAGCACTTACCACCAACACCAATGTGAGCAGTATTGACAAAGCCTTATACCTGAACCTCCAGCCAGCCTGAGCTATTTCTACTCTGGCAGGATCTTGAGAACCTCATCTTTTAGGGATTTGCCCAGGAAAAAGCCAATAATCTCAGATTCCTTAGTGGGCAAGGAGAACAGGTAGATCTCCAGGGACTGTCTTCATGACAAGGCTATCCTCTGCTACATATGTGGTTGGAGCCATGGGTCCCTCCATGTATACTCCTTGGTTGGTGGTATAGTCCCTGGGAGCTCTAAGGGGTCTGATTTTGTTGATATTGTTGTTCTTCATATGAGGTTGCAAACCCCTTCAGCTCCTTCAGTCCTTTCTCTAACTTTTCTATTGGGGACTAGCTGCTCAGTCCAATGGTTGGCAGCCAGCATCTGCCTCTGTATTTGTTAGGCTCTGGCAGAGCCTCTCAGGAGACAGCTATATCAGGGTCCTGTCAGCATGCACTTCTTGGCATCCACAATAGTGTCTGGGTTTGGTGATTGTGTATGGAATGAACCCCTGGGTGGGGCAGTCTTTGGATGACCTCTCCTTCTGTCTCTGCTCCACACTTTGTCCCCATATTTGCTCCCATGAGTATTTTGTTCCCCTTTCTAAGAAGGACCGAAGCACCCAGTTTGGTCTTATCTCCTTGTACAAAGCTCAAGTCCAAGTGGATAAAGGACCTCCACATAAAACCAGTGGAACTAATAGAGGAGAAAGTGGGGAAGAGCCTCAAACACATGCTCAGAATACCCAAGATACAGTTCACAGACCACATGAAGCTCCTGTGCTTTTGAGTCTTGGCGAATCAGCTCACAGCTCAGTGAGTACAGGTACTTGGCTGCCGAGCCTGATGATCTGAGTTCTATCCTCAAGACCCACAGGATAGAAGGAGTGAACTGACTCTGAAAAATTGTTCTCTGCCCACTTCAGACATATCCACGTGCATTCATTCATGCAAATATGAAACAAATAGTATAGTAAATAAATATGACAAATAAATTAAAAGAAATAGTCAATCAGAATGTGGGAAATGATCTTAGTTTATCTAAAAGATATTTATTATCCTCTAGAGTTTCACTTAAAAATTTTTAGTGACACCAATAAATAGCTTTTTCTTATAGTCTGAAATGATTTGGGCACTCCATTTAGAACAGAAAAAAAAAATCACAGACTGATTTTCCACTCATAATGTTACTAGACTTAGGCCCTGGCTGTTCATCACTCCAAAGGCAACAGCTGGGGGCAGAGAGCCAGTGGGAAGATCAGCCTCTCTGACAGCCAGCATCCTAAGAGGGCGAAGTCCATCTCTCAGAACTTAGTTACGTCATGGTATGTGCTCATGTATGTGCATGGGAGGTATATGTGGGTGTACGTGTGCACGTGTTCATTCCCATGTGTGTATCCAGAAGCCAATGGAAGAGGCCAAGCATCAGCCCTACTGCCCTCTGCCTTGTCTGTTTTATGCATGGTTTCTAACGGAACCTGGATGGAGCCTGGCAAGCCTCAGTTGGTCCTCCTGTCTGTCTTCACAGTGCTGGTATTAGTGCTGCACACATGGCCACATGTAGTTTAGTACATGGATGCTGGGGCTTTGAACTCAGGTCCTCTTGCAGGCATCACTCTTACCCACTAAGCCACCTCCCCAACTCCTAACAGGGCTTCTATAATGAGGGGAAAGAGGTGCAGTAAGACTTCATGTTGAATAATCATTTTTATTGCCCATGGCATGCGTCTCCTTTTCACTCCTCTTGTGGAAACATCTTAATCCAGCATCTTCTTGGGGCTAGTTCCTGTATCTTTAGCAGCCATGGTCCTTTCCTTCAAGTTAAACCCCACAGCGGTGTATATGCTTTGTGTTAGTTAATGCGCGGGATTAACAAACAGGGAAGAGAATTACCCGTGTTGACAGTACAAGAAGGACACCAGGTGTTCTGTGGCCTGGGAATCAAAAGAGAGATTACTCAGCAGCTTGGCTCTTCACGATGCCATTCCAGCTGCTCTTCAGCACTGAGAACGCTGAGCAAGGGGGAAGGAACAGACCTGGCAGGAGTGACTCTCACAAAGGAGCTGACACCCTCACGAGGATGCTTCTACGAGAAAATATGTGAGCTCTGGGGCTGAGCAGCTCTCCAGCTCTGCCTACAGCGGCCCAGCATGCTACAGCATATTCAGTTTTGGTACCATCTACCCAGAGTCAGCATCAGACCCCAACGATAGGGCTTGGTTTCACAAGACCATCTCCAGTTCAGATGCCAGTCACAAGTCTGAGAAGCTGTAGACCAGGCTTTCCATAAATGTCCTCCTCCAGTTCAGCAGTTTTCTAGGGTGGCTTACAGAACTCAGGGAAACACTGTGTTTAAGCTTCCTATCTTATTGGACAGGGTATATATATAATAGCCAGAGAGGGTCCAAAGAAAAATAGAGGCTTCTGTCCCATGGGAATAGGGATGTGCTATCTTCCTGGTGTGTAGATTCATTTACCAATGTGGAAGCTCATCAAATTTCATTGTTCAATGCCCTTTCTGCCCTTACTCTCTCCCCACATCTTTCTACCCATTCCTAGAAGTTTGCAGGAAGGGTAAAAGTTCCAGCCTTCAGATCACTAGATCACTTGGCTTTCTTAGTAATCAGTGCCAACTCTAGGCTATCTAGGACCCCTTTCTGAAATTCTGTTAGTTTAAACCATAGCTACTAACAAATAGAAACCATCCTACCCAAATGACCAACAACTACCCACCATGCCACTGAGGGCCCTAGCATTTATGAACCCTCTGGAAAGTTCCAAGAATTCCGAACATCAGACAATCACAGAAATGACCCGCAGCTGGCAAAATCAATCATTTGTATAAGGCAAACCATAGCCAGCTGCTGCAGACAGTCCAGAGCCACCCTTCATCCCCGTGCCTGGGGTTAAAGTGAAAGCACATTCTTATAATATTTCTGCATTTTGTAAAGAAACCAAAACTCTAGAATTCTCAAAAATGTCACGACAGAGAGCACTTGCAGAAGTCAGCCAACATCAACCTCTAGGGCACACACATGAACACACATTACACGAATCAAAGTGGAGTTGCTTATCTACTGATATTCTATACAGGTAAGGTGAAACCAAACTGTTCACCTGCTTCCTCAAGAACTGGAAAGGTAACAACTTAGTTTTCCAACTAGACTGGTTTCAACTGGCCTAATCATGGTATTCTTTGTATCTTAATATCGCAGGAAGAAAGAGTAGCGTGCAGTAACCTTATGTTTGACAGTCAGCTATGTGTGCTGTTTATTGTTCTGTGCCCCTGATGCCATGATCTGAGGATGGTGACTTTGAAATGAGCAAGTTGCTGCTCTTCTCCTTCCCTTTTCTGGCTGTAGCCAGCTGTGCTGTTCGACTCACTAGAACATGCATCTAGTTGGTGGAATAGAGTGTGCCCTGAAGAAAACCAACAAATAAAAACCCAACTGCAATTCACCAAGTTACAGTTTTGTGTTCTGACTTTGACCTAGACCCTGAATCTGTGAACTTGTGATGAGTGGCTTTAGAATCCGATGGAGAACATGGGGACAGGACAGTGGCATAGCAGATGTGGATGTGGTCACGTGCAGAGCATGGCTCCCTGCATGTCAGTGGAGGCCCTAGGTCTGTGTTTTTAGTACTGATTCCTCCTACGTAGGCCTGTGCTGTTTCCCAGAAGCCTCTACTCCTCAGAGTCAGGTGAGGTTCCCTAAGCTCCCTCTTTGGGTCACAGTCTGTGGGGCATTCAAAGGCAGCAGTGGTATTTAGGCATCACAGCGGAGGTTGCTCTTGGAGCAATCAGGTTGCCAGGTTTAATTTACAAAGACTACCGTATTTTACTGTACCAACTGTGTTAACAGTTATAGTGTTCAGTAATAAATTCCAATCTCTGTGGCTTAATACAATAAAAGATCCAGTAGGGACTTAGGGTTCTGGGCTAGTCCCAGGCCTCTGAAACTCAGGCTAGACAAGGCACCCACCATCCTGACCCCTCTGTGAATGAAGACTCTGTCCTATATGTTTATCTCACTGAATATTGATCAAAGCTATTTTATTTAAAAAACAAAAACAAAAACAAAGAATGTGGTTACATTCCTTTTCCAAAGTACATCACATGACCTCTGATAAGTTCAAGGGGACAGGGAGGTGAAATCCTCCCTTGTCACCAAGAGGGAGTAGGACCCCCCAGTAAGGTGACCTTACCCAAACTGCAAGAGACAGTTGAGTGTGGGGAAAACCAAAACCAAATAAGAACAACAGCAAAAAAAACCCCTCAGACTCTATAAAGTCACTTTCCAACAGGTGACAAATCAAGGAAAGCAAGGATCACAGGTGCGAACACATTCTCTTAGCGCTTGCACATGCATGCCATCTTCCAAGACTCGGGGACCCCTTCTTCATAAGCCCCCCTGCAGAGGATAGTTTTTTATTAGCTTCAAGGGAACTTCAGATGCTGACAAGGAAAACGTTTGACCTCCCGTTTAAAGTTTATCTTGTGAAAATGGGTTTCTCTTCTTCTCTTGCAACAACCTGCAGGAAGGAAGGAAGATGGAGGGAGGCAGGGGAGGGAAACAGGCCGGGGCGGCACCCTTTGACCCACTCACAGTATCAGATTACAGACTATTGGGTGATGTGGTTTTTCTCCACTCTGTGTTATTTTCCATCCACAAGACAAGGTCAGAAAACATTTGTATCTTAATCCCCATACTTATTCTTGCTCGCTCGAGTTTGTTCTCTGCTTGGTTTCATACCCTTTCTTCATCCTTAAGAGACGTCTTGTGACAGCCCATGAACCGCAGCCTAGCTAAGCAAGGCTAAGTCAAGGATGCACCGAACCTCCTCAGCAGGAAGGTGGAGAGCATGAGAGTCTGTTCCCACATTGCCACTGGAGTCAAGTTAGCAGTGAGTTAGACTTAAGCCTCTCTTCAGAAGAGAGCTCTGGGGCTCAGCGAGGTTAAGTGTCTGCTCAACATCACATGGCTAGAGCCCAGAATAACCCCAGCTATTATTACTCTCCCCACCCCCAATAACTAATTTTTTTTAATCTTCTCCACTTGGCAGCCTTGCATCTATCCTTCCACCCCTAGAACTGCCTTGACAATGCAGGGTTCTCCACCTTGTCTAATGGCATCCACAATCCAGGAAATGTTTTATTACTTGCGGCGAGTAAGAGCAGTGAGGTTATTTGCTCTTAACGTGGGAATTTGTTGGCGAGCTTGTACATACAGAAGGGTACATGTCAAGGCAAGTGCTTTCCTGAGCGTGCTCAGTGTAAGGATGGATGCTGAGTATAAACATGCTCACCACTGTTGAAAGAGGGAGGCGGTTGGATATATCCTTCAGGTTGTAAGAGCATGCGTCCAGAAAGAAGAAGTGGTAGATATGCATGCTCCTGGGCAGAGAATGTAGTGTAAGAAGCAACATTTACACTAGGTAGCCTGAAGGAATGAGCCACAGTGGTCTGGTGACCTTAGCTGGTTCCCATGCAGGTGTGTTGACAGTCTCTTAAAGGGAAAGCAGCTTTCTCCCATGGAAGGCTGACAGTTTGCCAGGAGAGAAGGCCATGCTGCTTGCTGACCAACACAGATGGGACAGGTCTCACTCATTGTGTAGGGGACACAGGGTAAGGTGATAGCCATGTAGCTCAGCTGCTGGGCTCCAGGTTTGAGGGACATTGTTTCTTGGACCTCAGAACTTGTCATGAACACCTAGAAGCCTGGGGAACAAAGGCAAGTTCTAGAAAGACACATAAGGAGGGGCAGAAACTGCAGATGCATGCTACCCAGCTGGGTCTCAGGACAAACCTGTGTGTGTGTGTGTGGGGGGGGTCTGGTGGTGCTTTTATTTCACTCTCAAAGAAGAAAAGCAAATTGATTAGGTGAAGTATCCCCTTTACATGGGCCTGAAAATACCCAGGTTTAGCTGAACAGTGGTACACTCTTAATTCCAGTACTCCGTGGCAGAGGTGGGCAGATCTCTGAGTTTGAGTTCAACTTGATCTACAGAAAGATTTCCAGGAAAGCTAGGGCTGCACAGAGAAAACCTGTCTAGAAAACACAAACACACAAACGCACACACACACACACACACACACACACGAAGAAAGAAAGGGAGGTTTAATGTGTATGATATTTGAAATTTGAGAATTAGAAAGCTACATGGGAAACCATGAATTTGAGGCTAGCCTGGACTACATGCAGAATAAGAGGGAAAAATATCCTCTCTTAACACTAGGATTCCCTGAGTTTAAATAGGAAAAGATGGGTATAGCAGGAAGCTGGCCCTGGACACAATCCTGTGGCTTTGGACTGGCACCTAATTCAGGGTGGAGCTGTTCAGGATCCGTCTCCAACAGGAGCCCTGTGACTCCCCCAAAATCAGTAGGCATGGGAGCTTGGTTCATGACCAAGACATCAGCTGTGGGGGCTTTGTCCTGCTGCCCTGATGTGCCATTGTGGCTATATGGCAGTCATCCACATTGTGGTAAATGAAAGAAATGATTTCAAATGCAGCTTGAAATTTTTTTTTTTTTAAGAGAAGTCACATACTTCTCTGTGTATGTCATGTTTCCCCAGATGGATCCACAGTGAGCCATGTAATTTCCCTCGTGCATTTTCTGAGCCAGTGGTAGATCCGAGAGCTGGAAGAGGCTTCAGAAGATGTGTCCGTGAGTGGTGTCTCTTTCTTCCAACAGGTGTAGCTCTGCTTCCCCCATTGGGCAACAGCAGCTGTAGAGTGCGTGTGTTTTTCCATAATGGATGGCCAAGACTAATGCTGACATAGGTTTTGAGACTTGGCTGTCTAATATCAAACTGCTCCTTATAAACAATGGCTTCCCTATTTCATGGTCAGAGCTGTAGACTGGAAATGTTAAAGAGTAAAGAGCAACAGAAGGGTCTGGGGAAATAGTTTGTCAACAATGACCTGCATGAAGACCACTGTAACACCCATGCAGAAAGCCAGTTGTGGTGATCCATGCTTCAAACCTCAGAGCTGGGGAGGCAGAGACAGGTAGGTCTCTGGAGGCTGCTGGCCAGCCATTCTAGCCTGATTGGTGAACCCCAAGTCTCAATGAGGCACTCTGTCTCAAAAACCAAGATGAAGCGATGCCTCAGCAGTTAAGAGCCCTGGTTGCCCTTCTTGGGTTTGATTCCCCGACATTTACAGAGTGCCTCACATCTGTGCAAAACTCCAACCAGAGGACCTAACATTCTCTTCTAGCCTCTGAGGGTGCCGGGCACACATGTGGCACACAGACATGTGCAGGCAAAAGACACATAAATAGAATAAAAAATTTAAAACCAAGGTGGATGGCTTCTGAGGAATAGCCTCAAGATTAACCGCAGGAATCTGCATGCATGAACACACATGTGCAAATACGTGGATGTAAACATAAACACATACCTGCACACACAAAATTTATACTGAGGCAGTCAAGTCTGGTGAGGAGTCACCACTGGCCCCCAGTAGGCAGGCAGGCAGGCAGGCAGGCAGGCAGGCTTTGGCACAGTGGTGGGATGATGGTGCATGCGTGAGGCAGGTGAAGCCATCAGCGCTGGCCCCACTGGCCTTCCTGGGTTGTGGTGCTTTGGTTTTCTACATAGGCTATGTAGGAAACCCCTATACACTGGCTTTGCTGTGTCGCACAGGCTTTGCTCAATGTCACCTTCAACCAGAGAGCTAGTTTGCTAAGAGGGAAAATTGCCCAGGAGGCCAAAGCAATAGTTATTTCCAGCGATCTAAGTTGATTAGCTTAAGCACAGCAACTGCTTCCTGGAGGAGCTCTCAGCCACAGACTGTCACTGGGGTTTGCAGTGCTGACCACAGCGGGTACAAGAGGCATTGTGTGCAATGTGTGAAGGACAAGCCCTTATTAGGAGAGTCTCCCAGGAAGAGGGGAGGGCAAACAACATTCCTTTAGAGTGATGGATTTCTTTTATTTTTCTTTGAATATTTTCATTACAAGAGAATTGTGGAATTGCTTTTTTGCATTACTTTGAATATATATTTTGTAAAAAAAAAAAAAAAAATCAACCAGGGGCCACCTCCACTGGGATTCTTTTTATTTGTAGGGAAAGGATACAACTCTCAGAAGTGCCCGTGAACATCCCTGACAGGGAATGGGCTAGCATAGAACAACTTTCTCCATCATTTAAAACCATCTACATTTCTATTTGCTGATTGGCAGCTACCACTTCAAGCCATTCTCATTTCTTCACTGGGCCTCTCCCCTAATTCATCATCCAGGACAGCAGGGTCTCCCCTGCCCTAGTCTTTAGCTTCTATTGCTTTCGATATAACAAGGCCTTTGTGGTTATCTAGTGTTTATCCACCTGGCAAGTGCTTCTCGGTCATCACAGCTAATCCCCTGTCTCACATCACTCATTTTTTTTCCTTCTTGGCACTCTGAGCCCTGGACACACCAGGCTGCCTCTGACTCCCTCCGGCCCTTCACAGGTGGCTTCCTTTCTAGAATAGACCTTTCCCTTCTCTCCTCTCTTGCTTGGGTCACTTTGCTCATCCTGTTCCATCCTGATTCCTCTCAGGGTTGCCTCTCTTAGTGAGGGACAACTTCAGACAGAAGGCTGCCTCCTGGCTGAAAGGGGGAAAAAGAGAAATAAGACGAATGCTTGGAATTCCAAAAGTTGTGCTGTACCAGGTAAGGCCACTTCGCTATCTCTGCTGACAGGATGTGAGCAGGAGAGAGGAAGAGAGAGAGAGATGGAAATAGAACGGGCAGAGCAAGATAACTTGAGGTGTGCCTGAAGCCTCTGGGACACTTCATGGGAATCTCCAGCAGTCCCTGGACAGTCCATCTAAATACCTTGACCCCTGTGACCTAAGAGACTGTGCTGCAGACAAATTAGTCTCTGGACTGTCATGTAGTCTTGTTACAGGTCAAGTTGCAGCCAGCCATGGGAAAGGACGCAGGCTCAGTGTGTTGGTTACAAGTCCAGACCCCTGGAAGAGGAAGGAGAAGAAGCAAGTTAAGGAGACAAGCAGGAATGTTTATCCTGAAACACTTAGATCCACTTTACAGATGGTTTATTTTTAATCGCACCTTTTTATTTATATTAGGGGAACACATATGATAGAATATTTGTGGAAGGCAGAGAGCCACTTGGTGAAGTCAGTTCTCACCTTCCACCACGTGGGTACTGGGGATCAAACCCAGGTCATCAGGCTTGGTGGCAAGCATCTTCACCCGATGAACCATCTTGCTGGCCCCAAGAAACAGTTTAAAGCAATATGTTTCCTAGCACTGGAAGAGACTTTATTGTTGATTTTATGGTTCCTGGCAGTCATCCAGGTTGGGTTTCCCTCCCTTAATTAAACCCCTCTCACACACATAATGGTGTGTCTCCTAGGTGATTCTAAATTCTTTCAAGTTGACAGGATCAACCTTCGCACCATCTCTCCTTGTCACTCATTTGCTGAGCACAGGCTTGCTTTGACTTTACAGTGTATCCAAATTTCCAAGCAAGAAGATGAGGAGAACTTTATAAGAACTGTGATGGATTCTCATGACTCAACAGGAGGCTGAAATGAGGTGTTTGGATCCAGGTCTGTTTGCTTTCCAACTTCAGATGCTAGCAGCTAACATAGGGCTTCCCTCCCTGCTGGGACACAGCCCCTGAAGTACCATGCTGTGTTCAGAGCTTGGGCGTCTGGCTTCAAGAAACTGTCTACTGGCTAAACGGCCTACAACCAAATGACTCTGGGCTATGCTGCCCTTGTCTCCCTTCTGGCAGTCTCAGGGCTCCTTGGCAAGGGGAGGAGCCAGAACCCCATGCTGTTTTCCTTCCCGAGGAACACACTGAGCGCTGCCTTCTGCTCCATCCAGGAATTCTGAGACCCCAGCACAGCACTCTTGACATTTTCAGGAGCCCTCCCTCACCCCACGTGATCACTGTCCCACGTGATCACTGTCCGTCAGCCTGGGGTGCATGAGCAAACCCAGTGCGCTGTAGTTCTCTGAAGAGGGCAGGTTCAGGAGATGGCAACCCCCACAGGCTGACTGCGTTGTTTCCATCGCATCCTGAACAACGTCGTTGCATAATTATTTTGGCAAATTATTTTGGGAAAACGTGTAGTCAGAGGCTCTCCTCCATGTGCAGAGCTGACACACTACAGATGGATTACGGTTGGGTTTTTTTTTTTTCTATTTTAGGGGTCACCTCTAGGGCCAACGGGCCAATTGGTAGTAGCCCCATAGTAGAGGCTTTAATGAAACATTGTAAGGGACTTTTAATCAGAGAGTTTCAACCAAGAGCATGGGCTGTTTTCAGAAGTGGTAAGAATCCTGTGTCCTCAGCAACGTGAAGGAGGTATGTTATATATAGATGACAATGGCACTTCAGGCAGACACTAGAGCTAAGCGACTGCAGCTGGCTTGTGACTGTCATCAGAAGCACCTGCATTTCTTTACCCAGTCTTTGGGTGAGGGTTAGTAGCTTATTTCATACATGGGACAAAATCCTCCCCATATGACTCATATGTACATAAACATACACATAACCATACATATACAAACATATATATACAAACATATATACATACATATATACACATACACAAATAAACATTCACACATATATAAACAAACATACATACAAACATGCACACAAACATATATACATATATAAACATTCATATGTATATACATACATGAGTTAATAACAAGATGTGTAACAGGACTGTTAGTAAACAGTGGGAAATGGGAAACCTGCCCCTCTAGCATAAAGAAGTGCTCTTATATAAACAATTCATCTTATAATGACTGGAGTTTGTTTTAAAGATTTATTTTTATTTATGTGTATGTGTATATGTATGCCTGTGTGAGTGACTGCCATGTGTGTGTGCAGAGCTCACAGAGGCCAGAAGAGGGTGTCAAGTCCCCTGGAGCTGGAGTTCTAGGTAATGTGGATGCTGAAAAATGAGCTCTGGCCTCTGGAAGAGAAGTGAGGGCTTTTAACTGCTGAGCCATCTCTCCAATAGCTTTAAGTCCAGCATTTCTTCAAAAGCAAAACAATAAAGAAGCCCATGCTGGTTCCTTGTGCTCTGTCCCTGCCTCATTCTGTTACTAAGTACACTTTGTCCTTTAAGAATTTGTTATTTCTGGTGGTGCTGGGGATAGAGCCAGGACCTCATTCATGCCAGGCAGGCACTCTGCCCTATACTATACCCCAAGCCCTGTTTATGCTCTTTGTTTTGAGATAGGATCTCCCTAAATTACCCAAGTTGGATTTGAACTTTCAATCCCCCTACTGTAGGCCTGTACTACCAGGCTCAACTATGTTGTCTGAAACATAGTTTCCTATAGCTCAGGCTTGCTGCAAATTGGATACAAGGAGGACCTAGACCCCTGATCCTCCTGCCACCTCTAAGGAAGTGTTGGGATTACAGGTGTGAAGCCATCTCCTGGCTATTGGTTTCAAATGGATGAAATGAGTTAGTTTGCAAGATCTCTTTGATCCACTGGATCTGGATATGAGACACCCAGGAGTGCTCTAACCACACACGCCCAGGTGCCTCTCATCAAAAGTTGTTTGTTTGAAGCAGATGGCCTCAGTCAGCCGCAGCTGGATCCAGGTGCCAGGCTCTCAAAATCCACTCTCCCGCTTTGGCCTCACCCCCGTGTTTCCCAGCTCCCGTTGTTACTGTTTTAATGGTGGGGTATCTTTCCTGTCTTTTTTTTTTCTGCTCCCACAAAGCACACCACACCCACCCCTGATGTGGCCTGGCCCTGAAGTAGGACACTTGTGTTCTGCCACCACCCACATTAGCACAAGGGTACACCTGCCCTTTCCCAACAGCCCCTGCAGGCAGGCTTTTGAGGCAGCCATAAACAAACAGGCTCATTCACATCAAGGGAGAGAGAGACTCCTGTCTGTGCCTAGAGGCCTCTTCAATTGTTTAAGGTCAACTTGCCCTCGCTTGAGAAAAGGGGGAGGGGGAGATTTTCCTACTCTTGCTTGTTTCTCTCAGCTCTAGATACATGGGTTGACTTGAAACATTTTAGCTTCTTGTTTGGACTCAAGAACTCGGGAGCACGACCAGCTCTATGGCTTGATGGCTCTGAAGGCAAATGCACTTGCTTGAGGCCAAGCCGGAGAACCTTAGATCAGGCAGGTGTGCTGAGGTGTCCTGGTTCTTAGGGAGTTTTTGTCTTCGGAATGCCCTGGAAGCTAGAAAAGGAAAGCTTCACTGTAAACCAGCCTCAACCCCGTGGTTGCAGCCGGAATGGCTGTTTCTCAATACTCAAGGATGTCCTTGTTTCTCTGGGGCAGCAGTCCTTCAAAAGGTCCCACCAACTGCTGGCTAAGATGAAGGCAGCCTCTGACCTTCAGACTCTGGTCTCGACCACTGTCTTCTCCTTTGACCTCCCATTGACGGCCCTGGGCAGCCCGGACTCCCTCTAAGTTCCATGATCACCACTCTCCTGCCCTCTAGCCTCTGTCCGGGGGACAGTCTTTCCTTCTGCTGCCTCTCCTGATGGATGTCCCTTCACCAGGTTCCCAGGGGTCCCTCTTGCCCTGGGGTGGTTGGGTGGGCCAGGGCCGGCTCTCCCCTAGGCGGCCGCCAGGGGGCGGCAGGGGCGGCTGGAGGTGACAGCGGGAGGCCGCACGGGAGGGCAGGGCGCGCGGACCGCGCTCTCGGCCCGCAGACTCCGCGCCTGAGCCGTGCGCTGGGCACTCGCTGGCCGCCCGCGCACCCGACACACCGGGGCGCAGCGGGAGCCCGTGCGGGGCGGGCGGCCGTCCATGCGGCGGCGCTCGGGAAGCACGCGGGGCTGAGGAGTCGGCCGCTCCGGACTAGCCCAGGTGAGCAGATCGCGCAGCCCGGCCCGCCGCGGTCCGGAGCCCGGGGCAGCCCCGCAGACTGGCGCGCGTGGATACGTCGGGGCCCGCGGCAGTTCGGGACGTCGTACTTGCTTCTTTCTTCCTTTTCTCTTTTCTCTTCTGCTTCGTCTTTCTTTCACACTTCCCCTTCCTTTTCTCTTTCTCATCCTCTTCTATTTCCCCTTTCCTTTCTCTTCCTTTCTTCTTCCCCTTTCCTCTTCCTCTTCTTTTTCCTTTCCCCTCCCCTTCTTTCTCTTTTCTCTTTCCCGGAGGCCTGCTCTGTCTTTATTCATCATCCTTGACCCTCAACTCTAGGGCTTGGCCCCCTGGGGTTGTCGGGAGCAGCCACTGGCCCTCCTGAGGTAAGCGCAGCAGCTCAGAGCTGAACTCATGAGTTGCACCTATAGCACCTTTAGTCCCCACTCCAGCCTTGCTCCCTTTCTTAGCCTGGGACTGCTGATGGAGTGTTGGCACCTCTGGAGCCCCAGCCCGTGGCCTCCATCATTCTGGCTTCTTAGAAAGCCTCTGATCCCCAGGTCAGGTTAATCATTGCAATCCAGTGTCAGTGCTCTCCTAACTGGACCAGTTGCTGCTTCTGTACGTCAAGTGTAGCGCATATACCCGTGGCCCTGAATGCGACTGAACAGTTAGCTTTTGATCACTTCGCTCACCTTGAAGTGGGAGAGATCTGGAAGTGAAGTTTCACTTCTCTTAGAAATAGCTTCAGCTGTGTCTTGGGAAGAGGATTTCGAGGTACCCACTAGGCACGTGGACTTATGGGTCTAGTGAGCTCTTAAGCAGTCCTGAAGCTTTCTAAAGTGCTGTTAAAAGTGTGTGTCCCTTGCCAGATAGTGTGGCTCACCCATTTGCAGGCAGTAGGTGAATTAAATAAAGCCTTGGATCTGTGGCGCTGAAGCCAGTTAGACTTTGGAGTAAGTGAAATAGCCAGCACTCAAGGAATTTTCATGTCCAACTTTCTTTGCATCTGAGACATCTGGGCATCAGCTAAGATCTCCCACCTTTTAGAGCCACTGTGTTATCTTGGACATCATTGACGTCTCTGACCTGGTAGAGTCTGAAGGGATGCAGTTGCTGGCCCTGAGAGAATCTTGACTGAGTCTCTGTGTACAAAGATGCAAACAGTTTTCAAATGTGATTTAGATGTAGCCCTACTCAATTCCTATAGATTTTTGTTGGCACCATAGCTGAATTCCTTTGAAAAGCACAGTTCTGCCCTGGAAATTAATGTGAGGAAGCAGATGAGAGTCCCGGGACTTTCCTATAAACCTCCACAGGGCCGAAGCAGGGAATCCCCAAAGGTCCAGCCTGCAAAATGATTTTGGGTGGTGAGAATGCGTGGAGCCCCTACTGACAGAAGTGATGCATCGGCCTCAGGGAGGGGGAAGATGCGCTCACGTGATCTCCATGTCTAGCCCAGGGCGAGGTACCAGACTGTCTTACCTTCACTCTTCGGAGCTAGGAAGTCTCTAGCCAGGTGTGAAGTAAGGAAAACCAGATAGTTTTGGGGGAAGATCAGGGCTTGAAGTGTCTGTTTTCCCTAGCGATCTTGTCTGTTACCCACAGAGTCTGAGCATGGCTCCTTCCCTCTCCCCAGGACTTCACTTTTATCCCCATTGGCTGTTGGTGTCTGTGTTCAAGCCCCTCACCCCCAGCACCCGTATCCCATTCCCCCCACACAGAGCTCATTTATCACAATGCCCCTTCCGCATTCTTTCATGATATCTCCAATTATTTTCCTGCCCCTACCTTAAACCATGTCCAAGTTACAGTAACAATCCCCCCTCCTGACTCACAGCCATGGGTGGCTCTCTTCATTTCAAATCCATCTTCTTTCACGCTGACAGATTAATATTCCTGAAATTCTGACTTCACCACATCACTCCCTGCAAGGAATCACAATGGCTCTCCAGTATTCACTTCCATTTAATTTGTCTTCAGCAAATATTTCTGAGCATCTGTTGTGTGCCAGCGACTATTACTGTGTGCTGGGGGCTTATATGGAGCAAGACTGGCTGAATCACTGGCCTCCAAGGGCTGCGAGGAGAGTAGCTAATAAATGACCACCCAGGGAGAAAGAAGGGAAGTAAAGGAGATAAACAATGAGGGGGGATGGAGGAGAGAGAGAGAGAGAGAGAGAGAGAGAGAGAGAGAATATAGCCATGTGCAGACACAGATGAGGGAGAAATTGATTCATGTGCACATAATAGCTTTGAAGACCTCAGCTGCAGGCTGCCTTTTGAACTAGGAATGATACTTTTATGGCAGATGTAGAGTCTACTGCAAATACCACCTCTTTCCTCCCACCCCCTCACTTTCTGTACACATGTGTGCATGTGCCACATGGGTCCGGAGGCCATAGGATGTCTATCTGAGTCTCAGGGCTATGCCTGTGTTTGCCTGCCCAAGCACATGACTGGCTTTGTTTGTTTGTTTGTTTGTTTGCTTGCTTGCTTTAGCAGTGGCCTTCATTTGGACCTTAGGGAGCATGTAGTGGGGAGTTGGAATTGTGATCTTAGAGGAGCCCCCCTTTTTTTTCTTTAAGGGGCCTTTGAACAAAGTTTTTGAAAGCAAAAATACTTCCTCCTTGCCCTACCTGAAAGCGTCTGAGCCCAGCCTTCTGCCCATGCTCTCAACAGGTATTAAGGAGATCGGAATACCGTGGTTTAAAAATTCCTAAGCTGCTGGGGGTGTGACATGAGCTGGAAGATTACAAGTAGGCTTGGCCAGGCTAGCCACAGCTACTCTCCTTTCCTAGACGGGTGGCTGACAAGTTCTCATTTAATAGCTGTCATATTTGCCCATCTTTACAAGTAACGATGGCTGAAGGCTGGTGGGAGGTTGAGGCCCCTTGGCAAAGCCTTGGCACACAGTAGGTGCTCAATATCACTTCCTGTCTTTCCCGTCTACCCTGACTGATCAGTGCTTGCCGGAAGTGGGTACTCACTAAACACTCCAGAAGAAACCTGCATAGAATCTCAGCCCTGTCAGATGCAGGGTTTTATCTGAAGGACTCAGCCCTGCACTCCAGCCCAGCCCCTGAACACACAGCTGTCCTATGTAACCATCCAGCCAGCATCCCATATTCTTTCACTTCCTGCCCAGTGTCCCCGAGTCCTCTAAAGTGCAC